>SJYT01063236.1:124917-182143 GCA_006410635.1 Cephalophus harveyi | reverse complement strand
GGAAACAGTGTCAGACTTTATTTTCCTGGGCTCCAAAACCACTGCAGATGGTGACTGCAGCCATGAAATGAAAAGACGCTTCCTCCTTGGAAGAAAAGTTATGTCCAACCCAGATAGCATCTTCAAAAGCAGAGACATCACTTTGCCGACTAAGGTCCGTCTAGTCAAGGCTATGGTTTTTCCTGTGGTCACGTATGGATGTGAGAGTTGGACTGTGAAGAAGGCTGAGCGCCGAAGAATGGATGCTTTTGAACTGTGGTGTTGGAGAAGACTCTTGAGAGTCCCTTGGACTGCAAGGAGATCCAACCAGTCCATTCGGAAGGAGATCAGCCCTGGGATTTCTTTGGAAGGAATGATGCTGAAGCTGAAACTCCAGTACTTTGGCCACCTCATGCGAAGAGTTGACTCATTGGAAAAGACTCTGATGCTGGGAGGAATTGGGGGCAGGAGGAGAAGGGGACGGCCGAGGATGAGATGGCTGGATGGCATCACGGACTCGATGGGCGTGAGTCTGAGTGAACTCCGAGAGATGGTGATGGACAGGGAGGCCTGGCATGCTGCAATTCATGGGGTCACAAAGAGTCGGACACGACTGAATGACTGAACTGAACTGAACTGAAGAAGGCATGACATTGTGAGTCGGATCCTCTCTTGCTTTCTCTCTCTCCATTTATCATCTATCCATTCATCCATCCATCCTGTCCCTATCTAGGACCTGACAATTCCCACCACAGTAGCTATTCAGCACTACTTCCTTGGTGGCTCAGGCAGTAAAGCGTCTGCCCACAATGCAGGAGACCTGGGCTCAATCTCTGGGTTGGGAAGATCTCCTGGAGAAGGAAACGGCAACCTACTCCAGTGTTCTTGCCTGGAAAATCCCATGGACGGAGAAGCCTGGTAGGCTTCTCCAAAGGGTCGCAAAGAGCTGGACACGACTGAGCAACTTCACTTTTGACTTTCAACCTCTTTGTGGAATGAATGGAAGTCACACCACAACTAGAGATACCTGATTTAAGACCTGTGGCTCTATGCCCTGAAAAGCTTAAAAGGCTTCTCATCCACCCTGTGTGTGATTCAAAACAAAACTCTGTCCTAAACTGTAAAATAATGTAAACAGAGAAGAAAAAAGTTCTGATATTTTTTCATGATTGGAATGTTCTTTGGATTCCAAGGGGGAACAAAAAGGCCTTTCTTTTGCTGGTACTCATTGCCCACCCCAGGAGTTGGCAAATATTTTCTGTAAAGGACCAGAGAGTAAATATTTTAGACTCAGTGGACTATATGGTCTTTGTCTTTCATGATTGGAATGTTCTTTGGATTCCAAGGGGGAACAAAAAGGCCTTTCTTTTGCTGGTACTCATTGCCCACCCCAGGAGTTGGCAAATATTTTCTGTAAAGGACCAGAGAGTAAATATTTTAGACTCAGTGGACTATATGGTCTTTGTCATAACTATTCGACACTGTTATTGTAGTGTTGTGACAAACAGGTGCTGCTATGTTTCAATAAAACTTTATAAAAACAGGCCATGGACTGGATTGGCTCACTGATGTAGTTTGCTGACCCCTGGTTCACCCTCTATTAACTTAACCTTCTTTCTTACTAACATTACCCATATTTTATTTGTATGTCAATGTGTCTACCTAAAAATACTCATTCACCAGACCTCCTTGCAGCTAGATGTGGTCATGTGACATACTTTTGACCAAAGAGTTATAAGCTGAGAATTTCTGGAGAAGCCTTTGCTTTCTTATATAAGTAGTCTTTATTGCTTCTTTTTCTTGCGTGTTCTGTCTATAATGCAGACATGTGGTCTGGATGGGCAGCAGCCACCTTGTAACCATGAGATAAGAGATACGAGGAAAGCAAAGGATGGCAGAGCAGAAGTCTGGGGAGAGCCTGCCCGAGTGCCTTAGAGCTTGGAGGAGCCGCCGTCCAGCTCTGCACCGCCTACTCTTTATCGCAGGAGATGAATAAGCCCCTGTCAGTGTACCCTTACAGCAAGGTCCAGCCATATCAGGTAACTCTTTACTGCTGGAACTCATGTCTAAGATTCCAGTAAGGCCTGGGGTTGGGTGGTACTGGGTCTGAAGCTGCAAGGGAGGGGATACAATTATCAGGGAGTGAATACAAGCTGCAGAGCTGGAGGCCGGCTAGAGAATTCCAAAGCAGGGCTCGTTTGCTAGACAGGGATTAGGAGAGGCAGAGCCGGGCAAATCCCAAAGCATGAGATGCGTGGCCAGGGGACGAAGGACTGTTAGCCAAGAAGTTCCAGTGCGGGAGAGGGTGTTCTGTAGACGAGAGAGGAGAGTTGAGGATTAGCAAGAGCTGGTTCTCTGTAACGATAACATCTATCAGAGACAGCACCTTTATGCTAAGGTCTGGCTTCTGGAAAGTACTTAGCTTGAGATTGTGCAGGCCTTTTTTATTTTTTATTTTTTGAGATCTACGATAGCCAAAAGCATTACTTCCCAAAGCTCCTGTAACGCGCACCTGAGTAATCTCCAAGCCAGAGTGATGATTCCCCAGGTTAGACGCGAACCTGTGGGGAGCGAGTGACAGGACCAGTCCGGCCCGGTGGAGGGAGGGTGTTTTACTAACACTTAACCCTTATTGGAGAAGGCAATGGCACCCACTCCAGTATCTCGCCTGGAGAATCCCATGGATGGAGGAGCCTGGTGGGCTACCGTCCACGAGGTCGCAAAGAGTTGGACACGACTGAGCGACTTCACTTCACTTCACTTCTTCAGACCTTATTGGAGGCGGCCCCATGCCAGGATTTTCCATGTACAACATGGCAGTCCTTGCAACAAGGCTGCGAGGGACACTCTCTTGTTTTACTCTCTGTTTTACAGATGAGGAAAGTGAGATCCCAGACACGAGGGGTCACTAACCCAAGGCCACCCGGTGAGGGGGGAAGACTCGGATTTAAACCCAGACTAGTCTGATCACTGAGCTGAAGTTTATTCTGTTGCAGGAGCTCAGTTCTCGGAGCCCGGTTTCCCGGTTGGTCTCCTGGGTCATTGGTCCTATGGGGTGACCCTGGCATTACTGCCCTCTGTCCTACAGTTTGTTGAGGGGCAGATATGTGCCTCAGGCCTCACTGCCCCAACCCTCAGGGAACTTGCCAAGCTGTCTAAAGAGCCCCCTGGTTGATCCACTATTGGATCTTTTTCTCTAACTTTTTCACCTGTTAGTTTCATCTCCCACATAAATTGTAAAGTCCCAGAGGCAGAAAGCATGTAGCTAATAGTTGTATATCATTATCAGGCCCTGCTCTGGGCCATGCCCTGGCCTCAATACTGCATGGACTAATTCCTCTAGCCTCACGATAACTTTTTGAGATGCTATATTATTCTATTTTATGGAAGAGGGAACCGAGATCCAGGGAGACAAAGTAAGTCACCTAAGGTCACATGAGCTTGTAGACAGTAGAGCTGGTATTTGAATCCAGGCCGGCTGACTTACTTACTATGAATGTTATACTGCCTGTCTTTGAGTGTACAGCACTTTGTGGTTTACAAAGCATTTTCAAACACATTAAAAGAAAAAGTTTTCAGAATATTAGAACTCTAAAGTGTGTTAGAGATCATCTATTCTAAACCCCTCACATTACAGAGAAGGAAACAGGTCCAGAGAGGGGCAGTGTATGAAAAATTGAGACAGCTACTATTTTCCTGGCTGCTGACAGCCTTGCAGATGCCAAGCACCTTCCCTGGACTGGAGCTCCATGAGCACAGGGGCTGTGCCATTGGGCACCTTTACTTCTTCAGCACCTAACAGAGCCTCAGACATAGTAGGTGCTCAGGGGGTGTGTGTTAAATGAATATGAGTCTAAGATGATCAACGTCGATAATTATCAGTTCAGTCGCTCAGTAGTGTCTGAGTCTTTGCCGCCCCATGGACTGGAGCACGCCAAGCTGCCCTGTCCATCACCAACTCCCAGAGCTTGCTAAAACTCATGTCCATCGAGACGGTGATGCCACCCAACCCTCTCATCCTCTGTCATCCCTTTCTCTTCCTGCCTTCAATCTTTCCCAGCATCAGGGTCTTTTCCAGTGAGTCAGTTCTTTGCATCAGGTGGCCGAATTATTAGAACTTCAGCATCAGTCCTTTCAGTGAATATTCAGGACTGATTTCCTTTAGGATTGACTGGTTTGATCGCCTTGCTGTTCAAGGGACTTTCAAGAGTCTTCTCTAACACCACAGTTCAAAAGCATCAGGTCTTCGGTGCTCAGCTTTCTTTATGGTCCAGCTCTCATATCCGTACATGACTACTGGAAAAACCATAGCTTTGACTAGACAGACCTTTGTCTGTAAAGTAATGTCTCTGCTTTTTAATATGCTGTCTAGGTGGATCACAACTTTTCTTCCAAGGAGCAAGTGTCATTTAATTTCATGGCTGCAGTCACCATCTGCAGTGATCTTGGAGTCCAAGAAAATAAAGTCTGTAACTGTTTCCATTGTTTGCCCATCGATTTGCCATGAAGTGATGGGACCGGATGCCATGATCTTTGTTTTTTGAATGTTGAGTTTTAAACCAGCTTTTTGACTCTCCTCTTTCACTTTCATTAAGATATTCTTTAGTTCTTCTTTGCTTTCTGCCATAAAGGTCATGTTCATAAGGGTGTCATCTGCGTATCTGAGGTTATTGATATTTCTCCCGGCCATATTGATTCCAGCTTGTGCTTCTTCCAGCCCAGCATTTTGCATCATATACTCTGCATATAAGTTAAATAAGCAGGGTCACAGTATACAGCTTTGTCATACTCCTTTCTCAATTTTGAACCAGTCCATTGTTCCATGTCTGGTTCTAACTGTTGCTTTTTGACTTGCATACAGATTTCTCAGGAGGTAAGTAAGGTGGTCTGGTATTCCCATCTTTTTAAGAATTTTCCACAGTTTGTTGTGATCTACACAGTCAAAGGCTTTGGCATAGTCAATAAAGTAGAAGTATATGTTTTTTTCTGGAATTCTCTTACTCTTTCTATTATCCACCAATGTTGACAATTTGATCTCTGATTCCTCTGCCTTTCCTAAATCAGCCTAAACATCTGGAAGTTCTCCGTTCACAAACTGTTGAAGCCTAGCTTGGAGAATTTTGATCATTACTATGCTAGAATGTGAGATGAGTGCAATTGTGTGGTAGTTTGAACATTCTTTGGCATTGCCTTTCTTTGGAATTGGAATAAAAACTGACCTTTTCCAATCATGTGGCCACTGCTGAGTTTTCCAAATTTGCTGGCATATTGAGTTAAATACTTTAACAGCATCATCTTTTGGGACTTGAGATAGCTCAACTGGAATTTATTCACCTCCACTAGCTTTGTTCACAGAAGAAGATGCCTTCTAAGGCCTACTTGACTTCAGACACCAGGATGTCTGGCTCTAGGTGAGAGATCTCACCACTGTGGTTATCTGGGTCATTAAAATCTTTTTTGTATAGTTCTTCTGTGTATTCTTGCCACCTTTTCTTAATATCTTCTGCTTCTGTTATGTCCATACCATTTCTGTCAATATTATCAGGGAAATGCAAATCAAAACAACCATGAGATGTCACCTCACACATATCCAAAGGACTATCATCAAAAAGAACGCAAATAATGAGTGTTGGTGAGGATGTGGAGAAAAGGGAACCATCGCACGCTTTGGCAGGAATGTAAATTGGTGCAGCCACTGTGGAAAACAGTATGAAGAGCTCTCGAAAAGCTATAAATAGAACTACCATATGACTCAACAATTCCATTCCTGAGTGTGTATCCAAAAAAAACCAAAAATACTAGTTCGAAAAGATCCATGCACCTCAGTGTTCATAACAGCTCTATTTACAGTACCCAACTCATAGAAGTAACCTAAATATGTCCATCAGATAAATGGATAAAGAAGAATACACACACACACAAACAACGAAATATTACTCAGCTGCAGGAAAGATGAAAATTTTGCCATTTGCAGCAACATGGATGGACTCGGAGGGCACGAAGCGAAATAAACCAGACAGAGAAAGACAAAGACTATATGACACCACTTTTTACATGGAATTTAAAAAATACAGTGAACTAGTGAATATAACTGGAGAAGGAAATGGCAACCCACTCCAGTATTCTTGCCTGGAGAATCCCAGGGACAGAGGAGCCGGGTGGGCTTCCGTCTACAGGGTCGCACAGAGTCGGACACGACTGATGCGACTTAGCAGTAGCAGCGTGAATATAACATAAAAGAAGCGTCTTCACAGATATAGAGAGCAAATAGTGTCCACCAGTGTGTGTGCTGGGGGTTAATATAGAGGTGGAAAAGTGGCAGGTACAAAGTATTGGGCATAAGATAGGCTACAATGATGTACAGTGATATACAATGTATATCAACAAGATATATTGTAATATTTTGTAATAACTGCAAATGGAGTATAACCTTTAAAAAATGGAGTGTAACATAAAAAAATTTAAAAATAAATGGACATGAGTCTGGTGTGGGCATTATTATCACACACATCATTTCATCCCAGTTATGCCTCAAGGCATGTAAGCTTGATGCTTGGCACAGAGTTACGTGTCCTGGGTTGACTAGAGTTTCAACCCTCCAACTCATCCCCAGAACCTCAGAATAAAAACTTACTTCAAATTGGGTTTTAACAGATGTATTTCCGTAAGTTAGAATGAGCTCATGCTGGATTAAGTTGGACTCTAAACCCTGTGACTGGTGTTCTTATAAAGAGTGAGGTTTGGAGACAGAGGTGACACACAGGGAAGAAGGTCCTGTGAAGGCGGAGATGGAGGCTGGAGAGGGTGGAGCGATGCAGCTGCCAGTCAAGATGCTCCAAGAGTTGCTGGAGAGCACCGGAAGCCAGGAGAGAAGCATGGAACAGATTCTCCTCCAGAGCTTCCCAAGGAACCCACCCGTGACACCTTGATGTTGGACGTCCAGCTGCCTGAACTGTGACAGAGTAAATTTCCATTGTTTTGAGCCGCTGAGTTTGTGGTAATTTGTTGTGACAGCACTAGGAAATTAATATAGTACCTGCATGCGTGCTAAGTTGCCTCAGTGGTGTCCTGGTGCAGCCACTGTGGAAAACAGTATGAAAAGCTCTCGAAAAGCTATAAATAGAACTACCATATGACTCAACAATTCCATTCCTGAGTGTGTATCCAAAAAAAACCAAAAATACTAGTTTGAAAAGATCCATGCACCTCAGTGTTCATAACAGCTCTATTTACAGTACCCAACTCATAGAAGTAACCTAAATATGTCCATCAGATAAATGGATAAAGAAGAATACACACACACACAAACAACGAAATATTACTCAGCCGCAGGAAAGATGAAAATTTTGCCATTTGCAGCAACATGGATGGACTCGGAGGGCACGAAGCGAAATAAACCAGACAGAGAAAGACAAAGACTATATGACACCACTTTTTACATGGAATTTAAAAAATACAGTGAATTAGTGAATATAACTGGAGAAGGAAATGGCAACCCACTCCAGTATTCTTGCCTGGAGAATCCCAGGGACAGAGGAGCCGGGTGGGCTTCCGTCTACAGGGTCGCACAGAGTCGGACACGACTGATGCGACTTAGCAGTAGCAGCGTGAACATAACATAAAAGAAGCGTCTTCACAGATATAGAGAGCAAATAGTGTCCACCAGTGTGTGTGCTGGGGGTTAATATAGAGGTGGAAAAGTGGCAGGTACAAAGTATTGGGCATAAGATAGGCTACAATGATGTACAGTGATATACAATGTATATCAACAAGATATATTGTAATATTTTGTAATAACTGCAAATGGAGTATAACCTTTAAAAAATGGAGTGTAACATAAAAAAATTTAAAAATAAATGGACATGAGTCTGGTGTGGGCATTATTATCACACACATCATTTCATCCCAGTTATGCCTCAAGGCATGTAAGCTTGATGCTTGGCACAGAGTTACGTGTCCTGGGTTGACTAGAGTTTCAACCCTCCAACTCATCCCCAGAACCTCAGAATAAAAACTTACTTCAAATTGGGTTTTAACAGATGTATTTCCGTAAGTTAGAATGAGCTCATGCTGGATTAAGTTGGACTCTAAACCCTGTGACTGGTGTTCTTATAAAGAGTGAGGTTTGGAGACAGAGGTGACACCCAGGGAAGAAGGTCCTGTGAAGGCGGAGATGGAGGCTGGAGAGGGTGGAGCGATGCAGCTGCCAGTCAAGATGCTCCAAGAGTTGCTGGAGAGCACCGGAAGCCAGGAGAGAAGCATGGAACAGATTCTCCTCCAGAGCTTCCCAAGGAACCCACCCGTGACACCTTGATGTTGGACGTCCAGCTGCCTGAACTGTGACAGAGTAAATTTCCATTGTTTTGAGCCGCTGAGTTTGTGGTAATTTGTTGTGACAGCACTAGGAAATTAATATAGTACCTGCATGCGTGCTAAGTTGCCTCAGTGGTGTCCAACTCTTTGCGACCCCATGGGCTGTAGCCTGCCGGGCTCCTCTGTCCAGGGGATTCCCCAGGCAAGAGTACGGCAGTGGGTCGCCATGCCTTCCTCCAGGAGATCTTCCCAACCCAGGGATTGAAGCGGCATCTCTTAACATCTCCTGCATTGGCAAGCAGGTTCTTTACTGCTAGTACCACCGGGGAGGAAATTAATACAGCAGGTTTGTGAAAAACAAAATTAAAAACTCTTGCCTGACTGAAATGTCTTGATAGCAACAACTATCAAGTCTTTTCTCAGTCTTGGCTGGGGCTGACAGGAGAAAGGGCGCCAGCTGCTAATTGAATGCTTAACCCCCCAGCAGACCTCAAGGCATAGTGGAAAACTCCTTAGACTTCTAGTTTTGGGCCTGGTATCTACAATCTTTTGACTTTGGATAATTCTCTCCACCTCTCTGGACCTTTGTTTTCCTATCTGTAAAATGGAAGAGGAGCCATTTTAGGCTTGCTGGTCTCTAAAAGAAGAAACTCTGACCCTTGTCCCAGATGGTATGTGGAGGGACGAGGAAGAGCTTGTTGAAGCAAAATGGAATATATTGGCTGACGTTCCTGAGAAGTCCAGGGAGAGTGGCTGACTTTAGGTGAGCTTGACCCAGAAGCTTGCCCATGCTGCGCTGAGTTGCTTCAGTCATGTCAGATTCTTGCCACCCAATGAACTGTAACCCACCAGGTTCCTCTGTCCATGAGATTGTCCAGGCAAGAACACTGAAGTGGGTTGCCATTCCCTTCTCCAGGGGATCTTCCTGATCCAGGGATCGAACCCACATCTCCTGCGTCTCCTGCATTAGCAGGCAGGTTCTTTACCACTAGTGCCGCCTGGGAAGCCCCCAGCAGCCCAAACAATGTCATCAAACAGATCCTGGTCTGGCTCTTCTCCAAGCGTTGGCTTTGTTCTCAGACTCCATATGATGGCAAATGGCTTTAAGCATTCCAGACCTCACACCATTCAGGTTTTTTTAAAAAAAATAGACTTTATTTTTTTAGAGCAGTTTTAGGTTCCCACCAAATTTGAGCAAAAGTACAGAGATTTGTCATAATCTCCCTCCCCTACACATGTACAGCTCCCCATTATCAACACCCCCCACCAGAGTGGTACCTTTGTTAGAATCCATGAATCTGCATCATTATCACTCAGAGTCTGCAGTTTACATTAGGGTTCATTCTTGATGCTTTATATTTTATGGGTTTTGACATTGAATATGTATATGTATAAAGACATATCTACCATTATAGTATCATATACAGTCATGTCTCTGCCCTAAAAAGTATCACTCAAGTTTAAGTCTGGTGGGGAAAAAAAAAAAATCAGGTTCTCAAAAGCCCTGAGGTTAGCTCTGATTGGTCCAGCTCTGGTCGCATGACCGCCTTTGATCAATCATTGTGGCCAGGTAGATAAATCCAGCGTCTGGTGTAAGCCGTGCACAGCAAGCTCCACCATTGGACCCAGATAAGATGATCTGAGAGTGGGGAAGCTTTGGCTCCAGAAATAGAAGTTAGAAGGGGGAAGAAGAAGCAGGGGTGATGCTGAACTGGCATACTACCCGTGTGTGCGGTGAAGGCCTGTCCTGGATGAAGGAAAGCGCATCTGGAGGCTTGTAGGGACCTCGTCCCTCTTCCTTTGCTCCTGTGGTTACGCCTTGTTCAGTGTTCTTGCACATTCGCCCCTAAATCTGTCTAGATTCTTGTCTTGGGACTCCGTGCAGCCATCACGTCCCTAGGGAAACTCTCCAGTTAGACAGGGTCTCCTCGATGGGCACTCCTGCAGTTTCCCTTTGTCAATGAGTCATGAAGAAAGTACCCACAGGAGGCACCTATTAATATTCCTTTTTTGGGCAAGGAAGTCTTGATCTGCTTTTGGGACAGCGCCCTCCTTGGCTCTTGCTGTCACTGGTGCCATCAATCCACTGTTTGCTTTCTTCCAGCCAAAGTGTTACTGAAAGTGGGGGTCTGGCTGCCCGTTGCTCTAAAGCCAATAAAGAGACAAGGCTGGTGGAATAAAAAGTTGGCTTTATTTCTGAGGCCAGCAACCTGGAGCGGAGAGTGGACTCTTATCCAGAGACTGACTGCCTACCACTAACCATCAGCGGGTTATCGGTAGAGGGAGGGGGCTACATGCAGAAGCAGCACAGTCAGCTCTGACTGTCATCTTGAAATTGGCCATGGAGTGGTCTGATCAGTGTTATCCTGATTGTTTTAAATACAGTTAGTCTACAGTTCCAGCGTTAGTTTGTTCCCTTTAATTTAAGGTGGGTTCTCGGAACTGCGGCAGCTTAGGTCACAGCTATGGTCAGGTCATCATGTATTAATAGTTAATTTACTCCACCTGGTGGGGATTTCAGTCTCCCAGAGCTTGTGAGTGCCCAGTCGCTTCAGTCATGTCTGACTCTTTTGCGATCCCACAGACAGCAGGCTGCCAGGCTCCTCTGTCAGTGGGGTTTCCCAGGCAAGAATACCTGAGTCGCTTGCCATGCCCTCCTGCAGGGGATCTTCCCAGCTCAGGGGTCGAACCTGCGTCTCCTGCATCGCAGGCGGTTTCTTTACTGCTGAGCCATTAGGGAAGCCCTGTAAGACAGCTCGAAGGACGGGGCTCGAAATACTGTCTTTAGCTCTTGAAGAGAAATTAAGGTCCTTGACTCTGCTTAACTATTTGGTCTTGTTTTAATGTTTTCCACAGACAAAAGACAGGCTAAAGACATGCGGGTGGGGGTGAGGCAAGGACAACTGGGTCCTGCTGAATTTTAAAAGGGGTGAGTATGACCCAGGTCATGCTAATGAGCCCACTGGTGATTTATTCCTTCTCTGAATCTACCTATCATAGCCCCACTTCCCCCAAGTGCTGTGGTTCCAAGAACAGGGTGGGAGAAGAGAAAGGGAAGGGCAGCAGGAAGTGTAGACCAGGATGTATTCATAATGGTTTGTTTGCAGAATGGCTGCCAGTAGGCAGATAAAGGTCAAGATTGGCTTCTGTCTTTGGTTCTTGGCTGTAAAACTGGCAGGTGGCATGTAGTGATGGTGAGATGGGCTGGTGTGGATACCTGGGAATTTAAAATTGGTTTAACAAATATCTTCTGATTGATCTTTCTGCTGACACCCCTACCCCTGGCCCTCTCCTCTCTGTTGGATTCACTGTTCAATTCATATAATTTATGAAACACCTTGGGCTTCCCAGGTGGTGTTAGTGGTAAAGAACCCACCTTCCAATATAGGAGACCTAAGAAAAGTATGTTTGATCCTTGGGTCAGGAAAATCCCCTGGAGAAGGGCATGTAACCCACTCCAGGATTTCTGGCCTGGAGCCAGTTGCCATGCCGCGTTTCTATAAGAGACACTCTCTTGTAGTTGAGACCCTGATGCTGGGAGGGATTGGGGGCAGGAGGAGAAGGGGACGACAGAGGATGAGATGGTTGGATAGCATCAATGACTTGATGGACATGAGTTTGAATAAACTCTGGGAGTTGGTGATGGACAGGGTGGCCTGGCATGCTGCAGTCCATGGGGTCATAAAGAGTCGGACACAACTGAGCAACTGAACTGAACTGAACATGTCGTTGAGAACCATTGTTATGCACTGAAGTTTGGTTTCAGTCTTCCAAACTCAGCCAAACTCTATTTAACTTGGGCTTCACCCCTTGAGAGGTCAAATAGTGAAACGTCTATTTTTGTGTCATTCTTGACATCCCTGAAATTGTACAAGATTGATGATCCTGTGATCAGGAGAGGGACATCATATTTAACCAATGTAACTACATCAGGAATGCAAAGAAGGCAGGTTATTTGGATTATTACTAACAGTTGAACATTTTCAAACATAAGTAAGCATTTTAGAAGTAATCCAAGATGAAAATTCTTTTGTGCTTTATATATTGAGATTATTTCAATCAGTTGCTGAATACACAGATATTTATTTTTGCAGGGTAAAATGGTACAATAATTAGTGCTAATTGAAAACTGTTACTTTTATGTGAAAAATAATTGTTTGCAATAATTGTTTTAAATAATAAGTTTCAAAAATTTAAATAAATAGGAAAATAGACTGATGGTTCATATGAATATTAAGAGAAAGGGAATTAGATAGATAACTTTAGGAAGAACATTTTATTCTTTTGGAACTAATAAATGTTTATACAAATTTAAATAAGAGTACCAAGAAGAATAATAGAGATTCAATTATCTTTTGTAATTCCAATCTTTATAGAATTGTTTGGCAGAACAGCATTTTTACCATTAAACAAAATTACTTTTAAAAACTGTATTTAATTTGTAGTTACTTAATTCCATTTAGACTATTGATCTTTGAACAAAATGTCTATTTGAGAATTATTCTTATCTTGTGGGATCAATTAAAAGCAAAATGTCTGTTTTGCCACCTCAAAATTTTGCAAGGAAGAAAAATTCTGATATAAGGAAAGCAAAATCCATGATAAATTAACTTCTACTCAGACATGATGAAGAATATGAAAAGTGTGAAGGAAAAGAGAAAAATAAAGAGGTATCTTCCACTTTTATAAATGCAAAAATCTTATTCTTCCACTAGCCTTATTTGAAAATAAGAGGATACTTAGTGTGGCAAATATGCAGCATATTATGGAAGAGCTGATTATAGAGAAAGTAGAATTCCTGCACATAACGTTTAGGTTTTTTTGGTTAGGCTTATTCATATGTACATTATGTACAAAAAATTTATATGTTAAGTGTACAGTTCTGTGAATTTTGACAAGTATGTACACTTGGGTAACCACCATGATAATCGGGATAGAGAACAGTTCTTTCACCCCTAGAAGTTCCTTCTGGTCGTGAGCGAACTGACTTCTGTTTCTATAGTTTTGGTTTTTCCAGAATGTCATATGAGTGGAATCAGATAGTATGTAGCCTCTGTGTCTGACATCTTTCACTTAGCCCATGCTTTTAAAATTCATCCATGTTGCATGTACCTTAACTTGTTTATATAGTCACCAGGTGATTGTTGTTGTTCAGCTGCTCGGTTGTGCCTGACTCTTTGTGACGCCATGGACTGCAGCACGCCAGGCTTCCCTGTCCTTCACTATTTCCCGGAGTCTGCTAAACTCATGTCTATTGAGTCGATGACACCCAACCATCTCATCCTCTGTCACCCCCTTCTCCTCTTCCTTCAATCTTTCCCAACATCAAGGTCTTTTCCAGTGAGTCGTCTCTTCACATCAGGTGGCCAAAGTATTGGAGCTTCAGATTCAGCATCAGTCCTTCCAGTGAATATTCAGGGTTAATTTCCTTTAGGATTGACTAGTTTGATCTCCTTGCTGTCCAAGGGACTCTCAAGAGTCTTCTCCAGCACCACAGTTCCAAAGTGTCAGTTCTTCAGTGCTCAGCCTTCTTTACGGTCCTTCTTTATGAACAGGTCAAGAAGCAACAGTTAAAACTGGACATGGAACAATGGACTGGTTCCAGATTGGGAAAGAAGTACATCAAGGCTGTATATTGTCACCCTGCTTATTGAACTTACATGCAGAGTACATCCTGTGAAATGCTGGGCTGGAGGAAGCACAAGCTGGAATCAAGATTTTTGGGATGGGGGCACTATGAATAAAGCTGCTATAAACTTTTTTTTTTATCTGTCTTCATTTCTCTTGGGAAGATAACCTAGGTGTAACATAGTTATTATGGCAGGTATAGAAACTTTCAAGAGACTGACAATTTTTTTCCAGGATGGCTGTACCGATCAGAAATTGGAGAGTTCCAATCATTTTGCATTCTTACCAGTACTTGGTATTGTCAGCTTAAAATGTTCATCCCTTCTAATAAATGTGTAGTGATCATTTATTGTGGTTTTAACTTTTCTTTCCTCTACTGGCTAATGATGCTGTCTTTTTATATACCTATGTGCTGTTCATATTTCTTTTTTAGTGAAGTATCTGTTCTCATATTTTGCCCATTTCTGAATTGGTTTGTTTGCTCTTCATTATTGTGAGATAAAATCCTCTATCAAATATATGCATAAAATATTTTTTTCCCAGTCTTTGATTTGGTTTTACATTCTTTTAACAGTATCTGTGGAAGCTTAGATGTTTTAAAACTTGATAGGTCAATTTGTTAATTTTTTTCTTTTATGATCTGTGTGCTTTTATACATGATTTAAAAAATCTTTGTCTAACTCAAGGGCACACATATTTTCTCCTATATTTTCTAGGAGTTTTATGGTTTAAGGATTTCTATTGAAATCTATGATCCATTTTGAGTTAATTTTGTATGTGGCAAGAGGTGTGAGTCAAGATTTTTTTTTTCTTTTTTTACAGAGGTGTGTTGAAATGTGCCAGAATCATTTGTTGGAAATAGTTCTTTCTCCTTTGAATTACCTTAGCATCTTTGTTGAAAATCAACTGTGTTAAACAGCCTGCCTGCCGATGCAAGAGATATAAGAGATGTGGGTTTGATCCCTGGTTTGGAAAGCCCTCTTGGAGAAGGGTATGGCAGCCCACTCCAGTATTCTTGCCTTGGAGAATCCCTTGGACAGAGGAACCTGACAGGCTACAATCTACAGGGTCGCAAAGAATCGGACATGACTGAAGTGACTTAACATGCACGTCTATATGAAAGAGCTTATTTTTGAACTCTCTTCTGTTCCATTTATATATATATATATCTCCATCCTTTTCATACAGATAAATAATTATAATAAATAATAATATAAGCTTATTTTTTAGCTTTATACTAAGCTCTGAATTCAAGTACTGTGAGTCCACCAGCTTTTTTTCATAGACAGTACTTTGGTTCTGTCTAGGTTCTTTGCTTTTCCATATAAATTTTGGAACTGGCTTGCCAATTTCTACAGAACAAAACAAAATAAAACAAAAAAACCAAACTGCTCAGGCTCTTTTGAGATTGTATTCAATATATAGATCAATTTGGGGAAAAATGATGTTTTAATTTTGTCTTTTGATTCATGAACATCACACGTCTATTTATTTGGGTCACTGTCTCATCAATGTTTTGTAGTTTGTAGCAAACAAAGCTTGCACATCTTTCATTAAATTTATTCCTGATTACTTCATGTTTTCTGTTGGTACTGTAAATGGTACTTTTTTTAAAAAAAAAATCTCAATTTCCACTTGTTTATTTCTGTATATAGAATACAATTGATTTTTGTATATTGATCTTGTATTCTGCAACCTTGCTTGATTCACTTATAAGCTTTAATAGCTTTTAAAAACAGCTTTATTGAGATATAAATCACACATCATACCATTTACCCACTTAATGTATACAATTCAGTGACTTTTAATATATTCACAGAATTGTGCAGCCATCACCACCATCATTTTAGAACATTTTCATCACACCAGCAAGAACCTTCATATCCCTGACCAGTCACTTCCTATTTCCCCCAGCCCCCTGGTCTTAGGCAGATAGTAATCTACCCTCTGTCTCTGTATAGATTTGCCTATGCTGCTGTGAACTATAAATGGACGCTTTCCAAAGGCACCCGTCCTCTGCCTGTGTGGGGACTGAACCCTGTGCTGCTGCAGCTGCTGACCTTCAACATCCCCGGAAGGGAATTCAGAGAGGAGAATGAGCACTGTGCTCCAGGGAAACTGGTGGAACAGGTCTTTAGATAGTTAGATATTTTCAGGAACTGATTTCAAGATCCCAATCCTTGCATCTCCGCATGTCTAGATCCTTGCATCTCCGCATGTCTAAATCCTTGCATCTCCTCATGTCTAAATCCCTTCATGATGACATCAGCTCCTTGTGACTAGCAGAAAACCTTTTGGAAGATGAGTGCTTGATTGCACTCAACTCCCCCTGCACCAAAATCACATACTGACCTTCCCCCGCTACGGCTTTGGAGCAGTTTCTCAGGCCTGTCTGGGTGCTGCCTTCTGGCTACAGTCCTCATTTTGCCCCAGATAAAACTTCCCTCACATGTCCACATCGTGTGCTCTTTTTAGTCATTGGTGGACATTTCATATAAGTAAATTCATACAATCTGTGGTCTTTTGTGATTGGTTTCTTTTACTAAATGTAATGTTTTCAAAGTTCATTCACATTTCAGCATGTATCAGTATGTGATTCCTTTTTAGGGCTGTGTATTAATCATAGGAGAAAAGAAAAATATATATATAAAGGAGATTCATTATGAGGAATTAACTCCTGCGATTATGGAGAATGAGAAGTCCCATGATTTGACATCTGTAAGCTGGAGACCCAGGAACCCTGGTGGTGTAATTCAGTCTCAGTTAGAAGCCCGCGTATCAGAGGGGCTGAGGCTGTAAATCCCAGTCCGAGGGCAGGAGAAGATGCTCAAGCTGTGAGGCAGAAAGTAAAACGGAGGAAGAATATTCCTTCTTTCTTTACCTCTTGTTCTAGTCAGGCTCTCAGTTCACTCACCCTGGGGAGAGTGATCCAGAGTCTGACAATCCAAGTGATGATCTCATCGGGAAATACCTTCACGACAACAATGTTTAATGTGGGTGCCTTGTGGTCAGTCAGGTTGACATAAAATGAACCATCACAGGCTAAATAACATTCCAGAGTATGAATATACCCTGTTTTATTTATCCGTTCATTAGCGAATGGACATTGTGTCCTTTCCACTTTTTGGGTATTTTAAATAATGCTGCTATGAACGTTGGTGTTCAGATTTCTGCGTGGACATATGTTTTATTTCTACACCTGTTGCGTGGAGTGTTCTGTAGTGTAGAAGTTGGTTGTGTCTAGTTGGTATATAGTGTTAAGTCCTACATTTCCTTATTAACCATGTGTCCATCATTGTTGTATTTATTCTTGATAGTGGGATGTTGAAGGCCAACAATTACTGTAGAACTCATGTAATGGACTGATGTTTGTGTCTCTGCTCACCCCTTCCTCAAATTCATACTTTGAAACTCCAACTCCCCCAGTGTGGCTGTATTTGGGAACAGTGCCTCTAAGGAAGTAATTAAGGTTAAATGAGGTAATAAGCCTGATATGATAGGATTAGCGTCCTTATAAGTAACAGAGAGCTCTCTTTTTCTTTCCGTGAACACAAAGAAAAGGTGACGTGAACACACGTCAAGACAGCAGCTGCCAAAAGCCCAAGAGAAGAGGCCTCGGAAGGAAACCGGTTTTGTTGGTGCCTTGATCTTGCACTTTCCAGCTTCCAGAACTTGAGAAATGGATTTCTGTGGGTTAAGCCATCCAGTCGGGGTATTTTGTGATAGCAGCCGGAGCAGACGAATACAACTGCTCCTCCCTTTAGTTGTTAGTTTCGCCCTGTGTATTTTGCGGTTTTATTACCAGACATATAGATGTTTGCAATTGCCATAATTGTCCTAATGGATCGACTCTTTTATCAATATAGATCGTTTTTGTAATCTCTTGAAACTTTTTGTCTTAAAGTTTCTTTTGTATGATATTAATACAACTGCCCCAGTTACATTTTAGTTATGATTTGTATGGAATATCTTTTTCTATCTTTCTACTTTCCATCTATTTGTGTCTTTAGATATAAAGTGAGTTTCTGCAGTCAGCATATAGTGTGTGAATTCTTGTTCTTTTAACCCATGTTTTCCAATCTCTGCTTTATAACTGGAGACCTGAATCTATTTACGTGTAAAGTAATTACTGGAAGAAAAGATTTTTGCTGTTTTCTATGCATTATACACGGAGAAGGCAATGGCACCCCACTCCAGTACTCTTGCCTGGAAAACCCCATGGGCAGAGGAGCCTGGTAGGCTGCAGTCCATGGGGTCGCTTTGAGTCGGACACGACTGAGTGACTTCACTTTCACTTTTCACTTTCATGCACTGGAGAAGGAAATGGCAACCCACTCCAGTGTTCTTGCCTGGAGAATCCCAGGGACGGGGGAGCCTGGTGGGCTGCCGTCTATGGGGTCGCACAGAGTCGGACACCACTGAGTGACTTAGCAGCAGCAGTAGCCGTGGCAGCATGCATGCATTATACATCTTTTTTATTCCTCAATTTTTCCTTTATTGCCTTTTGTGGTCAGTTGACTTTTTTTCCTATTGTTTTATTTTGGTTCTCTCCTTTTTAAGAAAAGTCATATTTTCATTTTTTCCTTGGTGTTTTTTCTGAGGATTACAGTTAAAATCTTATTAAATCCACCTTGGACTGCAAGGAGATCCAACCAGTCCATTCTGAAGGAGATCAGCCCTGGGATTTCTTTGGAAGGAATGATGCTGAAGCTGAAACTCCAGTACTTTGGCCACCTGATGCGAAGAGTTGACTCATTGGAAAAGACTCTGATGCTGGGAGGGATTGGGGGCAGGAGGAGAAGGGGACGACCGAGGATGAGATGGCTGGATGGCATCACGGACTCGATGGCCGTGAGTCTGAGTGAACTCCGAGAGATGGTGATAAACAGGGAGGCCTGGCGTGCTGCGATTCATGGGGTCGCAAAGAGTTGGACAGGACTGAGCGACTGAACTGAACTGAACTAAACCTAAGTACCTAAGCTAAATACCAGGTTAGTTTCAACCATACACAAGAACTCTGCCCTTCTATAGACCCACCCTCTTCCCTTTGTGGGTGGGAAGAGGATCATTGTCACCAATTACATCATTATACATTGTCACTAATTACATCATTATACATTGAGTCCTGGTAAGACTTATTGTTTTATACATTTGACTTTTGAATCTCATACGAAAAGAAAGACTATAGATGAAATATGTGAAAGTACTGGCTTTTATATTTACCTATGGAGCCCATTGGTTATTTCTTCTGCCATCTTAGATTTCCTGCTGAATCTCTCCAGCAAGTTTTTCAGTTCAGTTATTGTATGTGTCAGCTCCCAGATTTCTTTTTGGTTCCTTCTTGTAATTTTGGTCTCTTCATTGGTATTGTCTGTTTTGTGATACAGCATTCTGATTTCTTTTTGTTCTTTATCTATGGTTACCTTTATCTGCCTGAGCACGTTTAAGACAATCGATTTAGAGGCTTTTTCTAGTAAGTCCAATGGGTAAATTATCTGAGTAACAGTTTCTATTATTTTCTTATTTTCCAGTGAATGAGACTTAGCTTCTGGTTTCTCTGTGTGTCTCATAATATTTTTGTTTGAATGCTGGACATTTTGCATAGTATAGCGTGGCAGCACTGGAGCTCACATTACCCCTGTCTCTGGAGTTTGCTCTTGCTTCTTCTTGTGGTTGTGATATTTCATTGTTATTTTAATTTGCAATTCCCTAATGAAATGTGGTTCAGATGGAAAACAATCCGCCTGCAATGCAGAAGGTCTGGGTTCGATTCCTGGGTGGGGAAGATCCCCTGGAGAAGGGAATGATTACCCACTCCAGTATTCTTGTCTGGAGAACTCCATGAACAGAGGAGCCTGGTGGGCTACAGTCTATGGGGTCACAAAGGGTGAGACACTACTGCGCGACCCAGACTTTCACTTCTTTTCAATGATATATGGTGCTGAGTCATATGATTCTTTGCCAGTTGTATATCTTCTTTGGTGGAGTTTCTATTCAGATATTTTGCCCATTTTTAAGTTGGATTATTTGTTTTCTTGTTGACTTTTAAGAGTTCTTTGCATATTTTGGATACAAGTCATTTATCAGATATGTGTTTTGCCAGTATTTCTTCCCAGTCTGTTCAGTTCAGTTGAGTTCAGTCACTCAGTCGTGTCCGACTCTTTGCGACCCCATTAACTGCATGCAGCACACCAGGCCTCCCTGTCCATCACCAGCTCCTGGAGTTCACTCAAACCCATGTCCATCGAGTTGGTGATGCCATCCAACCATCTCATCCTCTGTCGTCCCCTTCTCCTCCTGCCCCCAATCTTTCCCAGCATCAGGGTCTTTTCAAATGAGTCAACTCTTCGCATTAGGTGGCCAAAGTATTGGAGTTTCAACTTCAACATCAGTCCTTCCAATGAACACCCAGGACTGATCTCCTTTAGGATGTAGGATAGACTGGTTGGATCTCCTTGCAGTCCAAGGGACTTTAAAGAGTCCTCTCCAACACCACAGTTCAAAAGCATCAATTCTTTGGTGCTCAGCTTTCTTTACAGTCTGTGGTTTATCTTTTTATCCTCTTAACTTCTATTGCAATACAGAAGTTTTTAATTTCAATGAAGTTCAAATGATCAATTTTTCTTTCATCAATTGTGCTTTTGGTGTTTTTGCTTTGGTGAGCAGGGGTTTCTGCCAACATTTGATTGTTGAAAAAACAGGTTTGAAATGACCTGCCCAGGCTCAGTCAGTGCAGACTCCACCTCCGTTTCCTCATCCAGAATGTTCTTCATCTGCCACACAGGAGGCGGCAGGAGTGGTGTGTATCCACATGCACGTGAGTGTGAGCACGCAGGCAAGGATACATCTGAATAAATGTATAAATCTATATCTGAAACAACCTAGAAAGCAGACAAGAAGCAAGCCAATTGTTGGATAAAAAGCAATTTGGTTGAACAATGAGATACAACTGCTTACCTGTTACACAAACAAAAAGTTCAGGCCGACACTACACAATGCTGCCAGAATGGGGAGCAGCCCAAATTTTCACCCACTGCTGAGGGCGAGTGAGACTGCCGAGTCACTTTAGAAGATAGTTTGGCAGCTTCTTATAATGGTTAAATATACGCAGCCCACATGACCCAGAAATCTCATTGTTAGGTATTTACCCAAAGAAATGAAAAATGGTATTCAGACAAAGACCTATGCAAAAATCTTTATAGAAACCTTATTTATAATAGCAAAAAACTGGAGACAATCCAAACATTCAGCAAGAGATGAATGGGTAAGCACAGTGTGGTATTTCCATACAATATGTTTCGTTTAAGCAAAAAAAAAAAAAAGGGATGACTCTCAAAAACATTTTACCAAGAAGACAGACCCAAAATGGTATGTAATATGTAAGTCCATTTATATGAAATTCAAGAACAGATAAACATAAACTGATTATAGAGAGCAGATCATTGATTGACTGGGGATGGATGGCTTGATTACAAAGAGGCACAAAAGAACTTTCTGGGGTGGTGGAAATGTTCAATCTTTTATCAATGTCAGTATCAATCAATATCCTGATTGTATGGTTGTTATATGGGTATACATATTTTTTCAGAATTTAAACTCTACACATAAAAATCTGCGTTTTACTGTATGCAATTATACTTCAAAGACCCTGATGCTGGAAAAGATAGAAGGCAAGAGGAGAAGGGGGTGACAGAGGATGGGACGGTTGGATGGCATCATCAACTCAATGGACATGAGTCTGAGCAAACTCTGGGAGATGGTGAGGACAGGGGAGCCTGGTGTGCTGCAGTCCATGGGGTCACAAAGAGTCAGACATGACTGAGGTACTGAACAACAGCAAGCTGATACAAAAACGTTGGTTGAAATGGTATTTCTGGCCCCTGTTTTTCAAGTATTATTAATTTTTATGTGCCATGGGGTGCCCTTAAAATGTTAAAAAGTATATTTTAGCTTTTATTGTTATCTCTTTACTCTCTATTCCCATCTCTAGTATTTTGGGCTTTTAATTTCTAAATAATTTTCCAGCAATTATGCATTTGCTTGATAAAGTTAGAACACATTTTAAAGTTTTTTTCCAGGTTTCAAATGAATCAACTGAAAGGAATTTAGCTGGAAATGAATGTTTACAGCCATTAGTTCGTGTCTTGATAAGGTCATTGGACCCTGGGATGATTTTGCAATTTTCATATGCATTTTGAAAGCAATTTTGTCTGCTTTCTAGGTTGTTTCATTTTAAAAATTCATTTTCAGTCATCCATGTCCACTTACCTATTTAGCTATGTTTTTCACAAATTCCACAGAATATTTCCTCTTTAGAGAGGGAGACAAAGTTGACAGCTCATAGAAACATTGCCAAAAAGCAGAGCAGTCATAATGGACTGAAAATGGATCAGGATGTTAAATTAAAAAACAAAAATCTCAAGTCTGAGAGAAGACTATAAAAATGCAAATGTATTGCAACACAAATGCATAAAAATGATTTATTTACAAAGTTCCCACATTTTGTCACTTGTTTGCTCTGACCTTGGGCAGGTTTAACCTCCTCCAGCCTTATTTACTGGCCTGAAAACTGGGGACTAATAATAGAACCTTGGAGAAGGAAATGGCAACCCACTCCAGTGTTCTTGCCTGGAAAATCCCAGTGACGGGGGAGCCTGGTGGGCTGCCATCTATGGGGTTGCACAGAGTCGGACACGACTAAAGCGACTTAGCAATAATAGAACCTACCTCATGGATTATCAAGATTAAATGAGAAAATTCATGTGAAAGTCTAGAGCCCAGTGTGAGGCATGTACTAGACATTTAATAAGTAGTTGGGAAGAGCTGCTGGAGGAGGGATAGGCTATTCACTCCAGTATCTTGGGCTTCCTTCGTGGCTCAGCTGGCAACAATCTGCCTGCATTGCGGGAGACCTGGGTTCGATCCCTGAGTCGGGAAGATCCCCTGGAGAAAGGAAAGGCTACCCACTCCAGTATTCTGGCCTGGAGAATTCCATGGACTGTATAGTATAGTCCATGGGGTCACAGAGAGTCAGACATGTCTGAGTGACTTTCAAAAAAAACAGTTGTTATTATTACCTCTATGGAAGAAAAAAGTGCTGAGTGGACATGTTATCAGTCTTTTTGATCACATCTCCCAGGGTCATACTGAGGGTGTGGCTCGCTGGCTGGGGGCTTACAAGGTGATTTTGTGGAGGGGGTGGTGTAAGGAAAAGGAAGGGTAGTTGCAAGACTGGGGATCCTTAGAGGCTTCACATTAAGACAGCTTTATGGCTTATGTCTGCAAGTTCTGAATCCATCCATTAGCCACTTAACAATCGACTGATTCCTCAGTGTCCCAAGTATATAGATCAAGGATCTTGCTCACAGGCTGGTGGGTAGACGACACCAGGGTGGATATAGAGCCTACATGGCCTTGAAGCTCACGTCCACCCCTCAGGTCAAAGAGGAGGTTCAGAGGCTGAAACTGACTTGAAAAACTCTTGGGCAAAGCCAGGCTGGGACCTGCCCCTGGTCCCCAGTCTGAGCAATTCTTCCTGGCCCCTGTAATCTTAGTAGCCCAGGGTAGAAAATCATGGGCTGACCCTACTAGGGGAGCGTCACTTTCACCTGGGAAGTGGTGGCATTGAAGTGTGACAGGGAAAAGATGGGGAGTATTGGGACACAGCTGGAGGAAGGGCTGTCCAGGTGGTAAGACATAGAATGAGGAGAACAAGAGATGTATCTGGGAAACATCAAATACCCTTCCTTGCATCGTGGGACTTGCCCTCTCATCCCACAAGGGCTTCCTGGAGGAGACGGAATTTCAGGGCTGACACCAGGATCTCTCTGGTGATAGATGAAGCCACACCTGGCGATTCTTAACTGCTACACGGACAGCATGGATTTCTCCTCCCTGGCTACCTCTTCTCTGCCCAGGCACACTGATTGGAACTTGGGGTTCTCAGGACTGAGGTAACAGAAAAGATACTCACCGGGCAAAGTTGCAGATTCGCTGGCAGGGCAAGGAAGGGCGGGCCCAGTGGGAGGGGCTGACCGGAATGGACCCGCTGGAGGGCTCCAGCTGCCTGTCCCCGCCCCTCCGTCCTCGTCCTCGAGGTGGCCCAGGGGCGGAAGGCGAGTTGACGCACACTTGGTCAAAGCCAGGGCTGGGAACCCCTGCCCTTCTCAGCCGAGCAGTTCCGTCCGTATCCCCACTGGTGGATTTGCGAATTAGTGCGAGTCTTCCGGGCTGGGTCACCAGCTACCACTGGACCCTAAGTCCTCAGAGGGGGGGGATTTCCCAGATTCTGGGGCTGACCCTCAGACATCCCGAACTCTCAGTAAGCGTTTGCTTACCTGTTACTCTGTATGGAACCTGTTACAGTAACCACCGGTTACTCTGGTGCTAGGCGCTGACACCTGGGGGATTGATTTTACTCTCGCGGTGGTCCTGGGAAGTAGGCGGCATTATTTTCCCCATTCTCCAGAAGAGGAAACAGGCTCAGAGAGGGGAAGTGTCCTGGACAGGGGCTTGCTCGAGGTCAGGTGGAGACGGACTCTGGACGCGAATCCCAGCGGATGGGCTCAGAGCCTCCCCTGGCTGTCCTTCCACCCCTGCTTCCCAGGGTCGGGCCCCCCCACCCCTGCTCCTGGGCCTGGCTCTGGCCAAGCTGAGGGAGCCTTTTAGAAGCGATTCCAGGCAGAGGAAAGCCAAAAGAACAACTCATAGCAGTTGGACTGAGAGATCCTTTTTGGTGATGGGAAAAAAGGCTGATGGTCTTATATTTGCAACGAAGAGCTAGTTGTCCTTCATCCTCCCCCCTCCACCCCAACACGGATATAAAGCCTCTTCAGGCTACTTTTAGGGGAGGGTATAACTGGAATAAGATGATGGACAACTTGAACCAGATGCTGATGGGAAGACGGGGCAAGAGGAAAGAGGAGGGCTTCTCCCAGGGGACTTTCTTCTCTGACCGTAGAAGCTGACTTGGAGGAGGGGTGGGCACCCCTGCTGATGCTTCATCCTCAAAGGCCCGGGCATGGGTATGAGTGGGG
Source organism: Cephalophus harveyi (assembly GCA_006410635.1). Classification (NCBI taxonomy): domain Eukaryota; kingdom Metazoa; phylum Chordata; class Mammalia; order Artiodactyla; family Bovidae; genus Cephalophus; species Cephalophus harveyi. The sequence goes on along the minus strand of SJYT01063236.1, from coordinate 157,187 downwards.
TGCGTGGAATTTCTGAAGTCTGTATCTGCTACGGTTGGGTGTGGCTGTTCGTTTCCACCCTTCTGGCATTAAGGACATAGGGAGGGAGATGAGGTCACGGTTTATGAGAGCTTCAACTACGTGGCTTTGGAAAGATGTAACGTAAAATGCAGATAAAATGTTTATGCACAACATTGGCAATAATACAATAGTTAAAAGTCAGTTAAAATAAAAGTCATCAGAGTTGCCCTGTTTCCTGGAGCTGGAGGAGCTAAGTGGCTGGTAACCGGGAATTGTAAGCCTGCCGCGCGGTGCTGGTGCTTAGGCTGTTAAACAGAGATACCTGCCTTCCATATGCGTGCACTGCTGTCTTCACGCGTCGGAATTTCCAATTTCTGCTGGGGATTCTCAAGACGATTGTGCTGCTTTCTCTACATTCACAGGGATTATAACTTTAAATCTTTTATCTGTATCCTGTAACAACGTCATCCAAGTGTTCTTTAAACGGTGGTGCTGGAAAACGCACCTGAAAATCAATAACATTGGAAAGGAAGTGAGATGTGATAAAACGTTATGAAGAAGACCAGACCACCGGCGGGAAATGCTGCGCTGCTAATTTAGCTGAGAGCGTGTTGTGAAATATTAGAGGTAATGCCGGGAAAATAAAAAGTGGCATTGAAGCAAGAATATGCCACAGTGGGGGTTGTGCAGCACACCCCTTCCACTTTGCATTCATTTCTATGGTGAAATTAGTCTGGAATTATGCACGTTTTGAATCATGCAAGGTCTTCAGGAACACACGCTTTGCATAAAATGCGACTGTTCCGTGCTTATCAGTGGGTGGGGGGATGGGTCAGTTATTCTAGGGTTTTCTTAGAGGAGGCAACTTTCTCTTTCTGTCTTGGCTTGGGCCTTGGTGGCTTCACTTGTAAAATGGGACAGGCTGGCTTATCTCGCTCTATTAGATTTTGTCGAAATAGGCACTGTCATTTTCTGCCCCAAAGGTGTCTTCTCGGAGACCGAGTTCACAGCATGCACGAAACCCATCTTGATTCACTGTGAGACTGACTTTTCAAATACTAGGTGCCATAGAGGATCCCTCACTTATCCTGGTGGGATTCATCCAGGTGGAACGATCCCTGGAGACAAGAGCCCGTTATCTCTACCCCTATAGTCCCACCAAGATGTGCCCTGGTGGTGAGAGGTGGCGGCCGATTGAAAAGGTCCACGGATGGGCGGGAGAACGCCGGGTGTGAGGGGGACCCGGCACCACTAGAGGGCAGCACCAGCACACGGCTGAGGCGGCCTCTGCCGGGGCCTGGCCGGGAGGGGAGGCTTCCCTCCAGTCTCTGCAGCCCTCGGGAAGGCCAGGCCCGGTTCTGAGTGCAGGTGATACCAATGCGGGAGATCGGGACACCCCAGGACCCTGCTCTTAAGAGGCTTACATCCTCTTGGAGGAGACAAGATAAACAGGTAAGTGCATCATAAACAAGGCTCTTTCAAGTGCAGTAACCAGCAATGTGCGTGCGTGTGCGCTGAGTTGTGTCTCTTTGCCACCCCGTGGACTGCAGCCTGCCTGGCTCGTCTGTCGGTGCATTTTTACAGGCAAGAATGCTGGAGTGGGCTGCCGTTTCCTACTCCAGGGAAGCAGCAATAAAGTGATGCAAATAAAATAGTGATAGAGGAGGCACCCTCAGGGGCCTTCCCAGGTGGCGCTAGCGGTAAAGAGCCCGCCTGCCAATTCAGGAGACATAAAAGAGACGCCGTTTTGATCCCTGGGTAGGGAGGATGCCCGGAGAAGGAAATGGCAACCCACTCCAGTACTCTTGCCTGGAGAATCCTATGGACGAAGGAGTCTGGCAGGCTACAGTCCATGGGTCACAAAGAGTCGGACAGGACCGAAGCCCTTTAGCAGGCACACAGGTACCGGCCGAGGAGGACTGCCTGGGAGGTGACAGCATGGGCCCTAAATGGGGAGGAAGAGCAGTGATCTGAAGATCTAGGTCCACATGGGTACCGGAAGGGGTCTATCTGGGGGCCTCCGGAGGGCCTGGGGAAGCTTCCTCCCAGATGAGAACACGGACTCAGGTCACAGTAAGTTAGGGACAGGGCTAACAAAAACCTCAGAAGAACTCCCCTTCAAGTACCCTAACTTTGCCTCAAACCTTCCTCTCCCTCCGGGACTGTGGCAATGACAAGCCCTCCATCCCCCGTCCCCATTCCGGAGCATAATTCCCGTAGGGAGACAGGGCAGGGCTCATTGCCTGTGCGCTCAGACGAGCCCCCTCCCTCTCTGGGCTCAGCTTTCTCGGTTATGATTTGCAGGGTGAGCCCAATCTCCGAGCTGCCGGTTCTGGTAGCCTGCTGGGACATCTGATTTCTAGTTCCTGAGCACCCTCTTGTGGGCAGTTGTAGAATTACATGCTCAGCGGGAAAGGCTCATGGGAGAACGGTGAGCTTCAACTTGAGAAGCGGGTGGATGTTAAGGTACCACGGAGTGTGTTTAATTTGCACGTGTGTGCACACATGCATTCCTGTGCACACGTGTGTGCATTCTGTGTGTGCTGGCTTGTGGGTGCCACTGCTCGTGCCCGCGTCTGTGTCTGCTTGGGCTGGTCTATGGGTGCGCGTGCGCCTGTGTGCCTGTCTGTCTGCGCTTGCATCTCTGTGCCTTTCTGTGTGTCTTTCTGCATGTGCGCACATGTTCTTGTGAGGGTGTGTTTTGGCACCTGGGACTTACAGGCTGATAGAGAAGCCCCCGTCCCTCTCACAAAGGTCCAGCCACTGTCTTTGCAGCCAAATTCCTCTCCCCTGTTCTCTCTGTTCCCCCCATCCCCCCACTCCCTGAGTTTCCCGACTCTGGGATCTCACCTCCTTCTTCACTTCTCACCTGCACTATTGCAACAACCTTCTTTGGCTACTTTTTTCTCTTTTGTGTCACTTGAGCCTCATTTGAATGTCACAGATTGTGGCTTCAGAAGTGATTTTCCTTTACTCTACCCACACTAATCATTAGATTTACACCCCTTGAGTGCGGTTGATCCCCGAGGCTCTGTCGTGGGGTAGCAGGAACCAGGAAACTTGGACACGGTGATGCTCTGGAGGGTGGAGCAGAACCAGGCACGCGGCAGCTTGGGCACAACGGTAGGTCCCAGGAAATGCTCCAAGTTCCTCATGCAGGTGTGTCATTTCATTTGGTTTACATGACGACCCTTCAAGCATAGGAAAAAGAAAGTGAAAGTTGCTTAGTCGTGTCTGACCCCGTGGACTGTAGCCCACCAGGCTCCTCTGTCCATGGGGATTCTCTAGGCAGGAATACTGGAGTGGGTTGCCTCCTCCAGGGGATCTTCCCAACTCAGGGACTGAACTCAGGTCTCCCACATTGCAGGAGGATTCTTTACTGTTCGAGCCTCCAGGGAAGCCCAAGCATATGCAAGGTGGGGACTTCTTATCCCCATTTTACAGATGAGGCTCTTGAGGCCCAGACCAGGGAGATCTCAGAAACGGTCCTGTGGGAACTCCTGAAGCGACGTGCAAGCTCTCTGATCCAGTTGCCACAACCCCTCTAGGAGACAGTTAGTCTACATCACCTCTTCAACAGACAAGGAACTCGAGATTTTAAAAAACCTGAAGGGAGTGCCTGAGACGGCATGGCTGATCAGCAGCAGAGGCAGGAACTGAACTCTGCCCCAGGGTTCAGACTCCACAGCTCAAGCATCACGGCACGTTGCGACGGCTCCCTGGCGGTTGCTGGCCCAAGCTCTTTGAGCTGCACCCTGTTCCCTCATGACACTTCCAGGGCTTATCTCCTAGGAATGTTCTGGAACCTGAGGGGGAGGGCAGGCTTCATTTCTGGGTTCCCTGTTTCTCTCCCAGAGCTGAGGGTGGGTGAGTCATGTTACCTGTGCCACTTTCAGAAGCTGCTGGATGGGGGCTGAGCATTAATTATGCGAGAACCTCGCTGCAGTGTGCCTAATTGCCTGATAACCATAATTGAATCTTATGGATTACACCAACATTATTGCAGGGAGCAGTTTCAGGCAGTTAATGGAAAGCCGCACTCGCATTGTGAGACTTGCTTCATCTCTCCCAGTTGGCCTGATTTTGAGCCCTTTCCTGGGGACTGGCCGCGGGGTGGAAGGGCAGTCAGGGGGTGAGAAATAGCACAAATATTTCACTCCTTGACTCCCGGGGGCACCATCTTCTTTGCCAAAAAAAAGTCTGTCTGGCAGATGGGATTGTCATTTTATAATCAAGAAGGTGGCATTGGGAGGCTGAGAGCCTCTCCTGATTTCATTCTTGATCATTGCTACAAATTGGTGGCTCAGACAGTAAAGCATCTGTCTACAATGTGGAAGACCCGGGTTTTATCCCTGGATCGGGAAGATCCACTGGAGAAGGAAATGGCAATCCAGTACTATTGCCTGGAAAATCCCATGGACAGAGGAGCCTGGTAGGGTACAGTCCGTGGGGTCCCAAAGAGTTGGACATGACTGAGCGACTTCAGTTACTTATGAAAGGTTGTTGCTGAATGAAAAGTCACAGGGATTCTTGGCCTCCGGAGGAGAAGAATTTAATCCGGGGCTAGAGACGAGGCTTGATCGCTCAGAGCTTTTGTGTATTAAAGTTTTATTAAGGTATAAAGCTATGGTTTTTCCTGTGGTCATGTATGGATGTGAGAGTTGGACTGTGAAGAAGGCTGATCGCCGAAGAATTGATGCTTTTGAAGTGTGGTGTTGGAGAAGACTCTTGAGAGTCCCTTGGACTGCAAGGAGATCCAACCAGTCCATTCTGAAGGAGATCAACCCTGGGATTTCTTTGGAAGGAATGATGCTAAAGCTGAAACTCCAGTACCTGTCTCTTATACACATCTAGATGTGTATAAGAGACAGTTGGAGAATCCCAGGGACGAGGGAGCCTGGTGGGCTGCCGTCTATGGGGTCACATAGAGTCGGACACGACTGAAGTGACTTAGCAGCAGCAGCAGCAGCAGTTTCGTTTACATAGATTAGGGGAACAGTATCTAATATACTGGTTTGTCAAGTAGATTCTGAGCCATGAGGTGGAACTGACTTGAAGACAGAGTTTGGGGTAAATGCATAGTACATTAGCATAGCTTAAGACAAACATTTCCATAAGAAAAATGCATTGGTTATCTCAAGGTTTGAGAATAGTTAACTTCAGGTGAAACCAGGTGTCATTATGGCAACACAGAATTTTAAGAGAAACCTCCTCTTAAATGTGTATAGAGAAGGAAAAAAATATCACTAGTTTGTTTCCTTCCTCCTGCCACTTAAGAGAGATAAAAATGTCTGACACTTGCAGGCTATTTCCTTCGTTTGGAGACGCCCTGCCTTCCTGCCTGTTACCCTCTCACTTATTTACTTACAGATCTTTACCCGAATCACCTGGGACCTTCTAGGGAGGTGGACTCTCGGGTCCCACCCGTGCCTGCTGACTCAGAACCTGCATTTTAATAAGATCCTCAGGTGATTCGCTTGCAATGCTGTACTTTGAGAGGCACTGGGGCCTGGTTGAGATGGTTTTCATCCTTACTGTGGAAACAGCATTTTGATGTTCCACTGGGAAGCAACCCATCCCCGCATTCCCCAGCCTGTAAAGTTTAGGAGGGACTCCTACCACCCCCGCTACTTTCACCCCTCAGGCACAGTGGTTGCTTCAGGGGAGAACAGCTGACCCCAAGCCCGGCGGGTGAGTTATCTCCAACCTGTTTGAAGCACTATTGAGAAAGATGTTTGTGATCAATTAGTTAGTGATAATCTTCCTTCCGTTCCTGTCCTTGCCATGGCTTGCTGGGGTGAGTATTCTTCCCCACTCTGGCAGTGGTGGCCGTGACCACCTGACTTGTTCTGGACGGAGTGTGGGTAGACGTCACTGTGCCCGTCCCTAGCTTGTTCTGAAAAGAGCAGTCTTACGTTCCTGCTTGCCCCGCTTCAGCTCCTGACTTCCGCCATGAGAAGGATGTTTCCCACATGGGCTTCGTCTGGAGTCCAGGGTGGAGAATATGGAGCAAACCAAAACCAATCCGAAGACTTGAGTCCAGCCTAACTCAGCTGAAATTAGCCAACCCCCTGACAGTGAAAGTATCAGTTGCTCAGTCGTGTCTGACTCTTTGTGAGTCCATGGACTGTAAGCCCACCAGGCTCCTCTGTCCATGGAATTCTCTGGGCAAGAATACTGGAGTGGGTTGCCATTCCCTTCTCCAGAGGATCTTCCTGACCCACGGATCGAACCTGGGTCTCCCCTGCATTGCAGGCAGATTATTTACCATCTGAGCCACCGAGGGAAGCCATGAATATGAAAAAGGATTGCTTCTGTAAGCAACTGAGATTTTGTGGGTTGCTTGTTACACAGCATCATTGCAGCAGATACTTGATGGTTAAAAACAGAGATGCTTTCTTTCCATAGAGATTGCTGAGCTGAATTTGGACTAGGAGAGCAGAACCCGTCTAACATTCCAAGGTAAGGAGCCGCGGCTGTGCTTTGCTGAAGCAGCCGTGAAGAGATGCCCCACACCCAAGGTAAGAGAAACCCAAGTAAGATGATAGGTGGTGCAAGAGGGCATCAGAGGGCAGACATACTGAAACCATACTCACAGAAAACTAGTCAATCTAATCACACTAGGACCACAGCCTTGTCTAACTCAATGAAACCAAGCCATGCCTGCAGGGCAACCCAAGGCGGGCGGGTCATGGTGGAGAGGGCTGACAGAGGGGGGTTAGTGGCTCATATAAGCCAAAAGTCCAGAGATTACTGGTTTCAGGCGTGGCTTGATCCAGCAGCCTACTGATGGATCAGAATCTTTGTTTCCCCATTCTGCTTCCTGTTTTGCTCTTTTCTTGTGGAGACCGGTTCCCCTTGTTATATAGCACAATGCTTTCCTCATTCAGGTCTAACAGGAGAGACGGTTTCTTCTGGAGGTGTAGAAGCTTCTTTCCCGGGAGTTGGCAGCAAATATTGTCCTCAAGTCTCAGTGCCTCAGGGGTCACACATCTTAGAGGCTGGGGAGATGGAATATGCTGAGTGACCGAAGACACTTAGGAGGGGAGTAAGTCAGCTTCACCGAACCACACGGATCCTCAAGAGACAGTTGGGACTTTGGGACCAGGGCGAGCAGTGGGGAATGCTGGCTAGGAAGATGTATTCGTTTCCTGGAGCTGCTGTAACAAATTACCATGAACTTGCGGGCTTAAAACAGCAGGATTTTTTTTGTTTGGTTTTGGGGGGTCTGGGAGTCTAAAATCAAGGTACTGGCAGGATTGGCTTCTCTAGGGGCTTCTGAGAGAGAAGCTGCTCTGTGCTGCTCCCTGGCTTCTGGTGGCCAGAAGCACTGGTCTTCCTTGGGGTGCAGTTGCATCACTGCAGTCTCTGCCCCCTCCATCCTCACCCTGTGCTCTCCCGGTGTGTGTGTGTGCATGTGCATGTGAGTGTGTGTGTGCATGTGCGTGCGAGTGTGTCTTCACAGGGCCTTCTTATAGAGACACTACTGGTTGTTTGGATTTAAGGTTTTAACCCACCCACCCTAATCCATTGTGACCTCATGTCAATGAATTACATGTGCAAAGAACCTACTTCCAAACAAAGTCACCTTCTGAAGTTCCAGATGGCTGTGAATTTTGGGGGAAATGCTGTTCCACCCAGTACAGAAGACAACCAGCAAATGCTCACCAGATTATAATTCTTTTATACAAAAATAGGACTATAATATCCTTTCTGTTGAAACTTGTTTCAGTTTGAAATAATTTTAGACTTAGAGAAAAGTCACAAATATAGTACAGAGTACCCTTAATATCCTTCACTTAACTTTCCCTAATGTTAACATCTTGCATAACCATAATGCAGTTACCAAAACTAAGAAATGAACAGTGGTTCAATACTGTTAACTAACTTACACTCTTTAGTCAGATTTCATTGGCTTTTCAATGAATAACCTTTTTCTGCTCCGCGGTTCGATTTACGACCGACACTGCATTTAAGTCTCAGGTCCACTTAGCTCTCTCTGGTCAGGGATGGAGCTTCAGTCCTTTTTTGTCTCTCTCAACACTTTTGAAGAGTACAGGTCACTTATTTAGTAGAATATTCCTCTGTTCGGTTTTATTTGCTGTCTTTTGGTCATGATTAGATTGAGATTGTGCATTGTAGGCATCAGTTCAGTTCAGTCACTCAGTCGTGTCTGACTCTTTGCAACCCCATGGACTGCAGCATGCCAGGCCTCCCTGTCCATCACCAACTCCCAGAGTTTAGGCATGTAGGCATGAATACCCCCAGTTTTTTTTTTTAAGATTTTTGATGTGGACCATTTTTTAAAAAGTCTTCATTGTACTGTTACAATATTGTTTCTCTTTTATGTTTTGGATTTCTGACTGCGTAGCACATGTCTGAGTGAACTCCGAGAGATGGTAATGAACAGGGAGGCCTGGCGTGCTGTGATTCATGGGGTCGCAAAGAGTCGGACACGACTGAGTGACTGAACTGAACTGAGCACATGGAAGCTTAGCTCCCCAACCAAGGATTGAACCTGAGCCCCAGCATTGGAAGGCCAAGTCTTAGCCACTGGACTGCCAGGGAAGTCCCAGTAATGTATTTTTCCCAGGGGGTACATATTATCTATGTGTCACGTTATAGATGATGTTGACATTGATCACTTGGTTTAGGTGGCAACTGCTGGATTTCTCTCCTATAAACTATCTTTTCCTTTGTAATCAATAAGTATCTTGGGAGTAGGAGAGATACTTTGAGACTACCCCATTTATTAGTTGGAATTATGCTATGAAAAAATGATTCTTTGTCCCTGATCCCTGCTGTTTTTATACTCTCTGCCCCTACTTAATAATAATTCTCAAATATCTACCTTTGCTTAGTATTCCATGGGTGGTATATCATGATTATTACTTAATCATCTCTCAGTTGCTAGTCATTATGTACTCAACATAAGGTACTCAGTTCCAACCAACACTGTGATGAATGTACTTGTATTGATGGTGACCCCCTTCTGAGAGAGCTTTTGGAGGCTATCATCCTAAAATACCAAGTCTGAGGTCAGAAGTGTGAGCATTTTTAGTTTTTAACAGACATTGCCAAATTGTCCCTCAATGAGCCTGTTACAGGTAGCAATACCGTCCATGGGGTATGAGCATCACGTGCTAGCTCATGCATTCCAATGGTGTGCTGTCGATCAGGCTGTGCAGAGGGTGCACGGTGGAGACACAATGTCCCTCTGCAGCCCTCCAGGGCCTTCACAACCTTAGCACTCTCTTCCTGGTCTCTTTATTTTCTTTCCCGTCTCATCTTCTTTAGCATCGATAGATTCCATAATGTTTTAGAACAGCGTTGCTTTTTCTGGTAATTAATTTATATAAAATTCACTCTGTTAAGGGCTTCCCTGGTGGCTCGGATGGTAAAGCGTCTGCCTGCAATGCAGGAGACCTGGGTTCAATCCCTGGGTTGGGAAGAGCCCCTGGAGAAGGAAATGGCAACCCACTCCAGTATTCTTGCCTGGAAAATTCCATGGACTGAGGAGCCTGGTAGGCTACATTCCATGGGGTCACAGAGTCGGACATGACTGGGTGATTTCACTTCACTCTGTTAAAGTGTACAGTTTTGTGGGTTTTTAGAATATGTATAAGGTTGTGCAACCATCACCCTTATTTTGTTCTACAATATTTTCAGCATCCCACAAAGAAACCCCAACACCACTAACCTTCACTCCCCATGACCCCTTGCCTCTAGACCATGGCCAACATTAATCTGTTTTCTGCCTCTGTGATTTTGCCCGTTCTAGGCATTTCACATAAATGGAATCATGCAATGTGTGGGTTCTTTCATTTGGCATACTGTTTTCAGGGCTCATCCATACTGTAGCGTGAATCAGTATTTCACGCCTTGTTCTCTTGGATATATACCTAAGAGCAAGAATTCTGGATCGTATGGTGACTTTATATTTAACTTTTTGAGGAATTGCCCAGCTGTTTTCCAAAGCGGCTGCATCGTTTTACATTCCCACCAGCAACGTACGAGACTTCCAATTTCTCTGTGTCCTTGTCAACGCGTGTCACTGTCTGTCTCTTTGATCATAGCCATCCTAGTGGGTGCAACGTGGTGTCTCACTGTGGTTTTGATTTGCCTTTTCCTGATGACTAATCGTGTGTATGTGTGTGTGCTAAGTTGCTTCAGTTGTGTCTGACTCTTTGTGACCCCACGGGCTGTAGCCCGCCAGGCTCCTTTGTCCCTGGGATTCTCCAGGCAAGAATACAGGAGGGGGTTCCCATGCCACCCCCCCTCCAGGGAGATCTTCTCAATCCAGGGATCAAAGCCTGCATCTCCTCCGACTTCCCGCATTGGCAGGCACGTTCTTTACCATTAGTGCTACCTGGGAGCCTAATGATGGTGCACATCTTTTCACGGCCTTGCTGGCTATTTGAATATCTTCTCTGGAAAAATGTCTGTGGAGACTTTCCTCCTTTTTAGAGTTGGATTATCATTTTTACTGTTGAGTTGTAAAGTTTTTTTTTTATATATTCTGCACAATAGGCCTTTGTTAGCTATGAGTTTTAATTATTTTCTTCCATTCTGAGGGTTGTCTTTTCACTTTCTTAATAATGCCCTCTGAAGCACAAAAGTTTTAAGTTGATGAAGTCCAGTTTATTTTTTTTGTTGCTTGTGCTTTTTGTCATGTCCAAAGAAACCATCACGTCATATAAGGTCATGAGGATTTACAACTATGTGTGGAACAGTGTATGTCTTTCTTTCTTTCTTTTTATTTTTGGTGGCTATATTGTGTGGCTTGTGGGATTCTACTTCTCCAACCAGGGATCAAACCCCAGGTTGCTGGCAGGGAGGTCGCCAAGTCCTACCCATTGCACTGCCAGGGAATTCCCATAGAGCAGTGTGTGTTTTTTTTTTTTTTTAATTAAAAAAAAATTTTTTTTTGAGCAGTGTGTTTTTTAAATAAAAAAATTTCTTTGACCACTCATGGGAGAAAAACATTATGAATTGTGACCCAACATTCCCATACGTGCATATATTCCCATATATGTCTTTACGTTCCATGAAGTTCTGTAAGACAATCGTCTTCCTATTTATTCTATTTCACTAAAAATAGAATGGGTCAAGACCCACTGAAAAATTGTTTTTTTTCAATATTCGGTTGTGCTGGGTCTGTAGTTGCGGCACGTAGCATCTTCAATCTTTATTGCAGCACGTGGGATCTAGCTCCCTGACCAGGGATCAAATCTGGACCCCCTACCCTGAGAGTGCAGAGTCTTAGCCACTGGACCCCCAAGGAAGTCCCAAAACCCATTAAATTGATCCTGTGACCCATTTATTGACTGGGACCTGCAGGTTGTAAAGCCACTGCTTATGCGCTGACAAAAACATTTTTGTGTGCCTGACCTTACTAGGGTCTCCCCAAGACAAATGTGTGAAGAGGTCAACATCCTGTCTCTCTCAAAAGTGAGAGACTGAGGCTTAGAGAGGCTGCGACCTCCGGCCACACGGCTGGTCCGCACGGGACTCATCTACGCTTGTATATTTCCATCTTTGCACCCAGTCCCCCTGCTATGGTTTCCACACATTCGTGTGCGTGAGAATTCCCTGGGGTGTCTTGTTAAAAATGCTGATTTCTAACCTGAGACCGCCGAGATTCTGACTGTAATTTAAGATGCAGCTCCTGGATCAGAGGACAGCAAGTAGCGTCTTTAAAATGGATAACCGGCAAGGACCTACCGTATAGCGCAAGGAACTCTGCCCAGTATTATTGGCAGCCTGGATGGGAGGGGAGCTTGGGGGAGGATGGATACCTGTGTATGTAGGGCCGAGTCCCTCGCTGTTCACCGGAAACTACCAACGTTGTTAATCGACTATACTCCAATACAAAATAAAAAGTGAAAAAGAAAAAAAGGCAGTGAGTAGCTGTGAGTTTGTGGAAGGGGCTCTGAACTAGGAATCAGGAGGCCCGACTCTCTGCTTGCTAGCTCTGGAATGGGCTCCAAGGATGTTCCCCATGACTGACTGAGCGCCTCCTGCTCCGGCCTGAGAGGTGGCCGGGGACAGGGACGTGGCCAGCCCTGGAGCTCAAGAACTCTCACTTCACCGAGCACACTTCTGAGGTGACAGGACTTTTTTGCGGCTGTAGACTGGTGAGTGGGCTGCAGCCAAGAAGAAGTAATGTTTTGCTTGCCTCAACAGTATCTGTTCATTCTCTTAAACGCTTAGCCAACCTCAACAGATAGGGGAGACTTCGTGTAATAGATTGATTTTAACATTTCTTGAAAAGTCAGAAGATCTGGTGGCCTGGGCTTTGCTGCTGCACGATCGGGGCGGGCTGGGCTGGAGTCGGGCCCGCCGCAGTGGGGTGGACCACAGTCCCCACCACTCCCCATCGTCTCCCTGCCCACTGACGCCTGTATAGGTTGCCTCGCCCCTGTGGGCGTGTATGAGAGTTTGTCCCCCCGCCACGACTCCACAGCCCAGAGGCCCTCCCGGCCCTGGCGCTGAAGGGGTGGATTTCCCCAGTGGCGGGCTGACCCACGCGCAGACACCTGCAGCTTTCTCTCTGTTCTCTTCTCTGCGCTCTCTCTTTGTTCCCTTTCCCTGGTCGGTGTGCTTTGCTCAAAGAGATGGCCCTGGTGATATGGAAAGCCCACAGGCTCGGGAGTTAGGCAGTGGCGGGCTTCAATGCCAATCCCCTAGTTTTCTTACTCATGGACCTTGGGGAAGTTACATTACTCCCCAGTTTTCACACCTATAAAATAAGGGGAACACTGCTCACTTGCTGCCGCTGTGTCCTTCCACGAGGAGGGAGCATCCACTCGAGGAACATTCTTGGCTCCCCATCCCAGTCTCCCCGGGGTGGTTTGTAAATGGTGACCTTGGGACAGTGTGCAGCCTAGCCCCTTCCCCGCTTCTCTTTGGGGGATCTGCCCACCTGCAGAGAGCATACATCCTCTCCATGCTGTTCTGTTCAGGATTAGGAAACCACAAGACCTGAGGCACATTGTCCTGAATCAGCTGTGTGCGTGTGTGTGTTCACGCACGAGAGCTGTACTCAGGTGAGTCCAACTCTTTGTGGCCCCATGGACTGTAGCCCGCCAGGCTCCTCTGCCCGTTGAAATTTCCAGGCAAGAAGCCTGGAGTGGGTTACCATTTCCCACGCCATGGAATCTTCCCAACCCAGGGACCGAACCTGCGGCTCTTGCATCTCCTGCACTGGCAGGCAGATTCTTCACCACTGAGCCACCGGGGAAGCCCCCTGAATTAGCTTTAGCAACATTACAGAGGCCCTTTGAAGTGCTTCTGCCTGAGCCAGTCTCTCTGGTGGCTCTGAAGAGGGGCTGGGAAGGGGCTCCTCTTCCCTGGGTCTCCTCTGCTGCTGCTGCTAAGCCACTTCAGTCATGTCCGACTCTGTGCGACCCCATAAAGGGCAGCCCACCAGGCTCCCCCGTCCCTGGGATTCTCCAGGCAAGAACACTGGAGTGGGTTGCCATTTCCTTCTCCAATGCATGAAAGTGAAAAGTGAAAGTGAAGTCGCTCAGTCGTGTCCGACTCTTAGCGACTCCATGGACTGCAGCCCACCAGGCTTCTCCACCCATGGGATTTTCCAGGCAAGAGTACTGGAGTGGGGTGCCATCGCCTTCTCCGTGGGTCCCCTCAGACCCCCTCAAATGGCGATTCTCTGGGAGTAATTGTGAAGGGCAGCGCCCGTCACATGACAGGGGCTCAGTAAACGGCAATCGTCATTTAAAAATAAATATTCCTCCTCTTGCTTAGTTACTCATCTAGAAGTAGGAAAGCAGGGAGCAGTGCCCGAGGGTGGGTTCAAAGCAGCAGGAAGAAATAGAGAGATAAGGAGGGGAAAGCAGCCTTGATAACACTTCACTGGAAAGCAGCCTTGTAGGTCCTTATGAGTGTATGCAAATGGAATGCAAATCCTGTGCATACTGATGAGCAGCCCTCCTCAGGAAGTCTGAGTGAGTGCGGCCCTGGGGAAAATCTGGGTGGAGGTCCCTCAATTCCAGGGAGTTTGTGGTCAGAACTAGGGAAGCCTTTGCCCGGGAATGGGGTGCAGAGGGTGGCCCAGGGAGGGTGGTGGTGGTGGGCAGCAATAACCGGGGTGAATAGGGTGGGGCTGGGGGTCGAGAGGTCGGTGAGGGTGGAGACGGGCTCCTAGGGCATGGGGGAGACCAAGCTCAAGGGCCGCCTTGCAGCTCTGCACCGGCACCCCGGACCTGCACCCCCATGCCCCTACCCCTCACTCCTCATCAGCCAGATGATGGGGTTCCTCCAGGGCCCCGGGTCCACACCTTCACTGCCCCTACAAGCTTAGAAGGACAGTGTGGGACAACAGAAGAGTCCCCGGGGCTTCGGCGTCAGACCCAGAGCCCTCCAGCGGTGTGATTTGTGGGCCTGTTACGGGGGCCTCGGTTTCCGCCTCTGCGAAATGGGTTTGCAATAGTCTCTCCCTCATAGAGCTCACATGAGGCTCGCTTCAGTGAGGGCCTGGAGAGGATGACTGCAGGCATACCTTGTTCGGGCTGCCCCATACCCACCCCGCCCCCACAGCCCACGTAGAGATCCACGCTCTGCATGCCTTCTCTCATTTCATCCCAGCATTATTATTCCCATTTTACCTATGAGGATGCCTGAGTCCAGTGAGGTCAAGAGCCAGGACAGAGCCAGCTCAGCAGTCAGGCCCCTGCTGTTTCTCCTGATGCTCTCTTGGCTTCCCCCAGAGACAGGCAACTTCTTCATTCTAGAAGTGAAATGAAGCCCAGAGAGGTTGACTGACTTGCCCAAGGTCACACAGCCAGTTAAGCGGCAGAGCTGGAGCTAGACCCTAGCCTCCTGACTGCGGTCACATTCTCTGTCTGACCATCACACAAGACCCACCTCCTGGGCAGCCCAGCCCAACATCTAAGTGGGCGCTGGTTCCCCTTCTCTGGGCATCGGAGGCCCTTGGCCCCAACACTTCACGTCCTCCTTGATCAGCACAGGTGAGGGCTGGTGCCTTTAGGGCCGCGGTCTCGTCTCTCCAGGAAAGCTCGCAGGTTGCTACTGGCCCGGCTGGGTTGGAGGGTGGGGTGGGGTCCTGTGTGAGTTCTTGCCTCCTGCTCACCTCCTCCTTGCCTCCCCTTTGGTCCCTCTGTCCCTGCTTGTCAGCTACCCCTTCCCCTTGCCCACCTCCAAGGCTGTCACTGTTTGGGGGAGATTACGCAGTGTTGACATTGGAATATGAATTAGGCGAAAGCAGCAGCCAAATATTGGAATTAGGGAAAGCAGGAGCCCAGGCTGGAATCCAAGAGTGGCTGGAACATCTGTGCCTGGCTCTTCCAGATGCCTGACCTGGGCCGCCCACCCGAGGACGCCTGGTCCCAGAGCTGCAGACAAGCCCTGCCGCAGCCAGCATCTGATCCTCCCCTTGCCCGCCGAGGGTGCAGGTCGGAGTCCTGCAGACCTCAGCCTCTTCCACTCTCTCTGTTTCGAGGCCTGGGAGGAAGGAGAGGCTTCTGCTGTGACTTGAGGGACTGAGGGAAGACTCTGCCCAAGGATTTATCTTTTGTTTGAAGGTCTGAAATCCCACCTTAGAGTTCTGCTGCTATTGGTCAGATCCACATTTGTCAGAGTGCTTCAGGTTCTGCAGACGGTAAAAGAGGCCATGAAAGTTTGTTAGTGAAAATGCTAGTTGTTCATTCATGTCTGACTTTTTGTTACCCATGGACTGTAGGCCGCCAGGCTCCTCTGTCCATGGGATTCTCCAGGCAAGAAAACTGGAGTGGGTTTCCATTCCCTCCTCCAGCAGATCTTCCCGAACTAGGGATCGAGCCCAGGTCTCCTGCACTGCAGGCAGATTCTTTACTGTCTGAGTCACCAGGGCAGCCATATGTTAGGGAAACGCTGTGTTCAGCAGCGAGGACTACAGGGCTTCTAAGAGCCTTTGATAACTTAAGAGGCACTGTGATTCCCTTAAAGAAGGAAAGAATTTGTAGCATTTCCCAAACTTGTTCAAGGGGAGAACGTTTCCTCCTGCAGAACTTTTTGGGCCAGTGGTAACAGATCTGAACCTAGTCTAGCAGCTGCTGGGACTGCCGTTCAAAGGTTGGCGTGAGGCTGGTGGGGCCTGAATCAGAACGCGTCTCCTGCATCTGTGAAATGGAACAGCTGCACCTGCCCTGGGTGTTTACTTCTTTTCTAAATGAGCGGACGTTGTGTGCAGAGGCTCGCCGCCTACTGTGAGCTTGTGCACAGCTCAGGGAGGGCAGTGATCACCACCCTTCCTTCTCGCTGATCTGCTAAACGGGGCCACACTGGCAGCTTGGCAACAGGGGGCTTTCCCCTTCTCCTCTCCGGGAGGAGGGCCGCGTTCACTGCAGCGTTTCTCAGAGTGAGTCTGGAGCCTCGAGCCTCTGCCATTTTTTTCTGCATGGGATTGTTGCTTGGCAGGTTCAAGGCCAGCTGACCCAGTGGGCAGGCCAGGAAGGCGCTGGATGGCAGGGGTTCTCTCCAGAGCCCCGTGCTCTGTCTGGGCCACCACAGTGCCTGTCCTCTGGCAGGCGGCAGGGCACCAGAGAGGCAGGTGACAGAGACGTTTCCTGCCAGCTCTTGGGGGCAGCGTGCTCACCACCTGCCATCCTTCCCAGTGCCCCCGCCCAGCCCAGGCTCCCTGCAGGCCAGCCATGCCTGAGTCTGATGCCCGGAACACTTCCCCTCCAGGAGCCCTGGGTCGCGAGCGGGACCCTTGCCATCTAGACATCAGAGTTGCCATCTTTCTCCCTGTCTTCTTCCCACAGAGGCTGCTCGGGCAGTAGGCCTCCCTTGGTCCATCCCATCTCTGTTGGGGGTTGTCTGAATCAGATGTTAAAAGAGGCCAGGTCCTTGAAGGACTGAGCCGCCTCCCCCAAGTGGCCCAGGAGAAACTCAGTCATAAAAGCAAGGACTACCTCATTTCCCCTCTCTGGGCCTCCATTTCCCCACATTCAGAGAAACTAAGATCATGGCATCTGGTCCCATCACTTCATGTCAAACAGATGGGGAAAGAGTGGAAACAGTGACAGACTTTATTTTTTGGGGCTCCGAAATCACTGCAGATGGTGACTGCAGCCATGAAATTAAAAGACGCTTGCTCCTTGGAAGAAAAGTTATGACCAACCTAGACAGCATATTAAAAAGCAGAGACGTTACTTTGCCCACAAAGGTCCATCTAGTCAAAGCTATGGTTTTTCCAGTAGTCATGTATGGATGTGAGGGTTGGACTTATAATGAAAGCTGAGCACTGAAGAATTGATGCTTTTGAAGTGTGGTGTTGGAGAAGACTCTTGAGAGTCCCTTGGACAGCAAGGAGATTCAATCAGTCCATCCTAAAGGAAATCAGTCCTGAATATTCATTGGAAGGACTGATGCTGAAGCTGAAACTCCAATACTTTGACCACCTGATGGGAAGAACTGACTCATTAGAAAAGACCCTGATGCTGGGAAAGATTGAAGGCAGGAGGAGAAGGGGATGACATGGGATGAGATGGTTGGATGGCATCACCGATGTAATGGACATGAGTTTGGGTAGGCTCCGGGAGTTGGTGATGGACAGGGAAGCCTGGTGTGCTGCAGTCCATGGGGTCGCAAAGTGTCGGACACGACTGAGTGACTGAACTGAACTGAACTGAAGTGGAGGAGGCTCATCTGGTCCTGATAGAGTGTCAGTCTATGGATTCATAAACACATCAACTCCTGCCCTACCTACTTGTGAAATGCTTCTAGGAATTCCCTGGCCTCCATCTGCCCTCAGGGGGGTCCCCATCACTTCTCCCCATGGGAGGGATCCTAGCAGCCTCTCAAGGTGTCTTTCTGCCCCAGAGATGTCTCCCCTTGAGTCTGCTCACCACACAGGAGCCCTCTGGGCTATCTGTCTAGGTTCTGCTCTTCTCTCATCCCTCTCTGGCTTCTACACTTGAGATGACTCTCCCCTGTCCCTGGGGAAGTCTGTGGCCCCAACCATCTCTGCCACCTCTTCATGGAGTCTGCTTGGAGTTCTCAAACTACCTGGACTTCCACGCTTCCCAGCCTTTGCTCTTGCCATCCCTTTAAAATGCCTTCCTCTGATGAAATTTGACCTCGCTTCTTCCTACCCACCTGTCTTTTCTTCTAACTCTCCCTCTAGTGTGGCTCTTTGCTTTGTCCTGTAACCAGCAACACACACGTCTTCCACCTCCATAAATCTCATTAGAGTACCAGCCATCCTTTGTTGCTGTTCAGTCACTCAGTCGTGTCCGACTCTTTGCAACCCCATGGACTGCAGCACACCAGGCTTCCCTGTCCATCACCAACTCCCAGACACTGCTCAAACTCATGTCCGTTGAGTTGGTGATGCCATCTAACATCTCATCCTCCGCTGCCTCCTTCTTCTCTTGCCCGAAATCTTCTGCAGCATCAGGGTCTTTTCCAGTGAGTCGGCTCCTTGCATCAGGTGGCCAAAGTAGTGGAGATTCAGCTTTAGTCCTACCAATGAATATTCAGGGTTGGTTTCCTTTAGGATTGACTGGTTTGATCTTGCAGTCCAAGGGACTCTCAAGAGTCTTCTCCAGCACCATAGTTCAAAAGCATCAGTTCTTCGGTGCTTAGCCTTCTTTACGGTCCAGCTCTTATACTACGCGAAAAACCTTAGTTTTGACTATGTGGACCTTTGTTGCAAAGCGATGTCTCTGTATTTTAAAATGCTGTCTAGGTTTGTTATAGCTTTTCTTCCAAGGAGCAAGCATCTTTTAACTTCCTGGGTGCAGTCACTGTTCACTAGTGATTTTGGAGACCAAGAAAATAAAATCTGCCACTGTTTCCATTTTTTCCTCATCTATTTGCCACGAAGTTATGGGACCACCCACCAACCATCCTGCTGCTGCTGCTGCTGCTAAGTCACTTCAGTCGTGTCTGACTCTGTGCGACCCCACAGACGGCAGCCCATCAGACGTCCCCCGTCCCTGGGATTCTCCAGGCAAGAACACTGGAGTGGGTTGCCATTTCCTTCTCCAATGCATGAAAGTTCATGCAAATCTAGATGGCTAGCCTCCATCATGGGACATTCATGTATTTCCCACCATTTACTGTGACAAATAGTGCTGCAATGCCAAGATTCAGATGCACATATTCCCGCAGGCACGCTCTGAGAGGTGGGATTGCTGCATCACAGCATGTGTGCACTCGTAATTTTAATGCTATCAGTTGCTCAAGTCATGTCCGATTCCTTGCGACCCCATAGACTGTAGCCCGCTAGGCTCCTTTCTCCATGGGATTCTCTAGGCAAGAATACTGGAGTGGGTTGCCGCTCCCTTCTCCAGGGTATCTTCCTGACCCAGGAATTGAAGTTGCATCTCCCGCATTGCAGACAGATTCTTTACCCATCTGAGCTACCAAGAAAGCCCTATAATTTTAATGTATGCTGCCAAACTGTCTCCAGAAGGGGCAGAACCATTTACGCCCACCACCAACAGTCTTGCACCGATGTTTAAATGTCTAGTTTCCTCTTTTAAGAGCAAGGCCTGAGTCTTGTTTATCACAGTGTCCCTGGTATACAGGGACAGTAGTCTCAGTAGATGCTTCTTGAGTGGCTGTCTTCCCAAAGAAAAGTGGAAGGCTTCCTGTCTCTGAAAAGTCTCTGAAGTCAACTGTGGGACCAGGAGACCTTGACTCATTCCATTCAGCTCTCTGAAATGCAAAGAATCCTGAGGACTCCCAGGTACCTTCTTTGTAAGTGGGGAGTGTGTGGTTTTTGTCTTCAGAGCTGGTCTCAAGGATCTGGGTTGCCATGGCAACTCTTAAGCAGGGCCGCCTTTTCCCTTCCCTCCATCTTGGGAGCCTTGGTTGCCATAACAACCATTGGTCCACTCCTCCTCCCCTAACCCTGTCATAGGGCCACTGCTTCCCTGTTTGGGTCCCACCATTCTTAGGCGTGACCCTGATGACCCTTTGACCCCAGGCACCTTGAGACCCTCTCGGGAGATCTGAATGGGGCCACTTCTGAGGATGGTTGGCAGCAGAAAGCAGCATGGCTGTTTGGGAAGGGGAGAGGGCCCAGGTGAGGGGAGGGGGAGGGCCTTGCTCCTTCCAAGTCCGGTAGGGTTACTGTTGTTTGGCGACCAGAGGATCAGATTGGGAGGTAGTTTGGGGCATGGATGAGCCACAGGCTGTGTGGCCAAGCATGCTTCCTCGTCACTCTCATTTCAGGTGGCAGTATGGATGGAGCAGGAGCAGGACCCACCTCTCCAGAGTCCTCAGCCTCAGAGGAAGCAGAAGGCCACTCACAGACCCTGCCAAGAGCACCATGGAGTTCCTACAGTCCTTGTGTGGCCAAGCATGCTTCCTCGTCACTCTCATTTCAGGTGGCAGTATGGATGGAGCAGGAGCAGGACCCACCTCTCCAGAGTCCTCAGCCTCAGAGGAAGCAGAAGGCCACTCACAGACCCTGCCAAGAGCACCATGGAGTTCCTACAGTCCTCTTTAGAATGCTTGGAACAGAGTCCTGAGGAGGT
Organism: Cephalophus harveyi; assembly: GCA_006410635.1. NCBI lineage: Eukaryota > Metazoa > Chordata > Mammalia > Artiodactyla > Bovidae > Cephalophus > Cephalophus harveyi. Next base: position 136,677 of record SJYT01063236.1, on the reverse strand, counting down.
GGGACACAGGACATTAACATGATGGGATATTCTGTGGCCAAATTAAAGAAGGACATTAGAGGATTCTGTTGACCCTTGGAAATTATTTCTAAGAGAAAAAAGCAAGACTCAGTTGGCTATGTGGATATTGACGGCAACTATATAATACCAGTTTGGACACCCCAGAGCCTGGACTTGGAGGAATGTAATAAAAATGCAAATATAGTTCCCCTATACCTGCTTCTCCTCCAGCATTTCCCCATCTCTGTGGACACTCTTGCCACCGGTGCTTAATCGCTCAGTCGTGTCCGACTCCTTGCGACCCCATGGGCTGCAGCCCGCCAGACACTTCTGTCCATGGAGATTCTCCAGGCAAAAATATTGGAGTGGGGTGCCATGCCACCTGCTGTTGCCCAAATCGGAAACTTGGGATTCAAACTAGACTCCTCCACTGCCCTCCTGCCCTGCTCGTTAGTTTCGGGTCCTGTTGATTCTGCGCGGTGACTGCCACTGCTCAAGTTCCCTTTCTTGCTGCCGTTTCTCATGGGGAAACTGTTGCCATAACCTGCAGTGGGTCTCTCTCCTCCCAGGCGTGTGTGCCCCCGACTCCCTTAAGCACACCTGCCGTATTGCTCCCCAAGTGACCAATCTGGTCACGTGGTTGCTCTCCTTCAGGCTTCCCCTTTACTCCAGCATCAGTGACAAACTTCTCGGCACCCTCATGGCCCTTCATGACCCGCTTCCTTGGCCCCCGTCCAGCCTCTTCTCCCTTGAGCTTGCTTCCAGTCACGAGAAGCTGTAGGCTGTTTGCCTTCATTCCTCTTGCCTGGGAACACACCATGCCCTCTGCCAAGAATAACTTTCCCTGCCTCAGCTGCCAGGTCAACTGTTACCACCTCTGAGACTGAGCCTGAGGCTTTCCAAGATGGTAGAAGGAAGATGTCACCACTCTACTCACTCCCTGAAAACTGCACAGAAACCATCAGGAGATTGAGAACAGAAACCCGAATCTTGTCTTTGATGGACTTAGATGTCTGTATCCCTGGATCTCCACACGGAGATCCAGGAGGTAAAGCTGCTAGAGGAGGAATACATGACTTAGCAGAGCGGTGTGTGTGCTCAGCCACTCGGTCATTACTGACTCTTCATTGACCCCGTGGACTCTAGCCCACTGTGCTCCTCTGTCCATGGGATTTCCCAGGCAAGAGTCCTGGAGTGGGTTGCTGTTCCCTTCTCCTAGCAGAGAGGAGGAATGCCAAATCTCCAACCTCACAGCTGGGAAGGGTACTGGGAAGCAAGTTGATTTCTTCCACACCCCTCCAGTTTAGAGGGTTAGGGATTGGAGGCGCCAAGTGCCACAGGAAGTGGGGTGGAGATGGGGGCTCACCACTTAAAGGCAGTGGCCACGGCAACATGGGAGGGAGTCTCAAGTCTAGGTAAGGAGTAGGCAGACCTCTAAGTCCTCAGCATTCGGGTGACCGTCCCTCCTACTCCCACGAGAGATCAGAGGCTCTGGGCTCAAGGAAGCCAGGTGTACCTAGGAAAGGGGTAAGCAGGGGGATTGTGTCTGCAGATAGATTGAGAGATCTCCAGCACCTTTCTCCCACCCAGCTCCAGAGCAGCAGAATCAAGCCTGTATTTCTGGCTTGAACCCCACAAGGACATAGAAGAATGTTTCTCTGGAGAAACTAGATAATTCCAAAGAAATGACCGATAGATGCATATATCTAGGGGTCTGTAGCAGACGAGCTGTCAGGAGGAATGATTGTCCTAGAATGTAGCTCATCAAATGGACAAGTCAGGCCCAAGTACTCAAAGCCTCTGACTGGTCTTTTGGTGCCTCCTTATTTTTAGATTTTATTGAAGTACAGTTGACTTACAAAGTTGTGTTAATTTCTGCTGTACATCACAGTGATTCAATTATATATATATATACACACATATGTATATTCTTTCTCATATTCTTTTCCATTATGGTTTATCACAGAATATTGAATATAGTGCCCTGTGTTATACACTAGGACCTTGTTACCTTGTTGTATATATAATAGCTGGCTTCTGCGAATCCCAAACTCCCAATCCTTCTCTTCTTCATCCACTGCTCCCCTTTCCCCTCCCTGGGAAACACAAGGCTGATCTCTGTGTCTGTGAGTCTGTTTTTGTTTTGTGGATATGTGGACTGTGTCGTATTTTTTTGATTCCGCATCTGAGTGATAGCATATGGTGTCTTTCTTTTTCGGAAGCTAGTTTTGCTTCCCTGCTCTGGCTGTGCCGGGCCTCCTTGCTGTGCAGGCTTTGCCCTGGCTGCGGTGAGCGGGCTCTGCTCTCTAGCTGCTGCGCGCAGGCTGCTCGTTCAGCGGCTGCTCTCATCGCAGAGCGCGGGCTCTAGGTTGCACCGGCTTCAGCAGTGCTGGCTCCCAGGCTCCGGAGCCCAGGTTCAGTTGCTGTGGGGCACGGGTTTAGTTGCTCCTTGGCGTGTGGGATCTTCCCAGATCAGGGATAGAACCGCTGTCTCCTGCATCGGCAGGTGGATTCTTCCCTTGTCTTTTTCTTTTTCTGACTTACTTCCGTACCAACCTGGGGCTTTCCTGGTGGCTCAGATGGTAAAGAAGCTGCCTGCAACACAGGAGACTGTGTTTGATCCCTGGGTCAGGAAGATCCCCTGGAGAAGAGAATGGCAACCCACTCCAGTATTCTTACCTGGAGAATTCCATGGACAGAGGAGCCTGGTGGGCTACAGTCCAGGGGGTCACAAAGAGTCTGACACAACTGAGCGACTACCATCTATCTTCCTTCCATACCAACCCAGGCTATCAACTGAATGTGATGGTGAAATGGAGACTTTTCTAGACATACAATATCTCAGAATAACTTGTCCACCCACGTACCTTTTCTCATGAAACTACAGAAGGATGTGCTCAACTAAAACCAGGGAGCTGAGAAAGAAGATGTGGGATCCAGGAACAAGGACCCCAAGCCAGGGGAGACAAGGGGTGGAATTCCTCGGGTATTGGCTAAGAGAATATCAGGAGACCAGCTGCGCCTTGGCCCAGGGAACAACTAGACCTGATCAGCAGGACATCTGGAGGCTCTAAGGGGTAAGGGAGTTTGTCCCCAGGAAAATAAATGAGACTGACAAATTATCAGACAGGTTTGGTCATGTGGAAAATTACATCGAGGGCATGGAAAAGTTTAGTCAATTGCTTTTTACAAAACAAGCCTAAGTTGATGAAAAATGAGGTAGTTATTAATAGGAAAAACAAAAAAGAGAGGAAGTAGAACCACAGCCTACCATACAGGCTGGGACTACATAGTAGTGAAGGTGTAGACTAAGGATTTAAAACAGTTATGAGCAGCGTCCCTTATGAGGGCAGTCCAATGGTTAAGAATCCACATGCCAACACAGGGGATATGGGTTTGATCCCTGGTTCCAGAAGATCCCACGTGCTGTAGAGCAACGAAGCCCATGCACCGAAACTGCTGAACCTGCCCTCTAGAGCCCGTGCTCTGCAATAGGAGAAGCCAAAGCAATGAGAAGCCCACACACCAGAGCTAGAGAGAGCAGCTCCCACTCCCCACGAACAGACAAAGCCCTGCGCAGCAACGAAGACCCGGTACAGCCAAAAAAATAATAATAATAATAATAACTTAAAAATTGAGATGCAAGTAGTTGAGGAGGATAGGGGAGGAGGAGAGAGAATGGAAGAAAAACTTCTAGTCCACTAAGATGTCCACCAGTGTTTAAGATGATGACTCAAGGGGTTGAAGAATAAGTGTTATCTAGCATGAAAGTGAAAGTGAGTCACTCAGCCCTAACCCTGGGACTGTAGCCCTCCAGGCTCCTCTGTCCGTGGAATTCTCCAGGCAAGAATCCTGGAGTGGGTTGCCATTCTCTTCCCCAGGGAACCTTTCCAACCCAGGGATCAAACCCAGGTCTCCTGTATCGCAGGCAGGCTTTTTACCCCCTGAGCCAGCATGGAAGCCCCTTGGTGATTCGGGGGGTAATTTAGAGAGAGGGTTATTTAGAGAGAGGGAGGTAAACACCAGGGGAAAGAGCTTCAGGAGAACAAGGGGAGGTTGGGGAGAAGAGAATGCTCTTTTCAGTTGTAAGCCTTTGAGCACTATTTGACTTTTCAAAAGATTTAGAAGTCATACTTTGTTTAAATAACAACAACAAAATTAAGACACTTTTGGTTCATGTTCTTCCTCTGTGAAGTCTTCCGTCTTCCCCAACCACCAGGGCGTCCCTTGAGAGCCCTTCCCTCTGGGAGCCAGTTGAGTGCTTGTCCTCAGCAAGAGTTCATGAAGAGCTCTTGGAGAAGAAGTGAATGGATTCCTTTTAAAAGTTGGTGAAGTTCAGATGAATTAAAGAAAAAAAGAAAGACTTTTGAAGAGGTTGAACTTGGAAAGTTCATTACGGGAGATTTGTCTCTCATTGGCTGTCACAGGTGGTAATGTCACATTTTTTTTTCCCCATCTTGAGGGGTAGGATGGGGTTGGTTGAGGTCACAGGGTAGACAGAAGCAGGTTGGAAGTCAGGCATGCTTGGGTCCCAGCACTATCTCTGCCTTTCAGGAAACTGAGTTCAAGGCAAGTTACTTTACCTCCTTGAGCCTCAGTTTTCCTCATCCGGACAGTGGGGAGAATAATGGAGCTAAACTACTTTGTCAGGCTGGGGTTAAGGATTAGGAGAATGTCGGTGAAGTGCTGGGCACACAGTAGAGGCTGCTTAAATGGTGGATGGTTTCATTAAGCTGCAGGATGTGTTCGGTGATAGCAGCTGTTCACTTGACCCCACTTCCTGAATTCCTGTTCTTACAGCGCCTCCGGGAAGCTCTGGCCTCTCCGTCAGACGTCCTCATAACAGACCCCGGGCTCAGTGTGGGCAGACCATATATTAGCAGAGCAGTTCAGGGCATCTACACATTTTCAGAGACATCTGAGTCATTCCATTTTGGGAGCTGGGCTGCAATGGTTTCAGCGGCTTTGCCTGCTTTCCAAACAAAAATTATTTAGGTGGGAACAGTTTCAGTTTGAGGTTTCCATGATTTTCACATGACCTTTAAATACCCCAGATTTGCAGTCTCCTTCTTTCTCTAATGAAAGTCTGGATCTTCTTGGAGAAAAGAAACTTAATTCCAGGCTTGGCCCTCCCTCTGTCCTGGCTTCCCTCTTCCCATTTCACTGGCTCCACCCACCCACTCCCCCACCGTGGGCCTCCGTCCACGCTCTACTCGGTGGGAACTCACCAAGCACCTCCCACTGGCCACAGCCTGAGACCTTGCTCAAGTTTCTTTTTCTGGCTACGTTTAACCCTTTTCTTGAAATGTTCTCTTACCTTGGCTTTTGGACACAGGAGTCTCCTTATTCGTGTATTAGTATCATCATTATCAGCTTCTTTGTCTTCAGTCTTGATTCTGTGACCATCCCTTTAGGCCCAGTCCTTGCTTTTCTTTCACTTTATTGCCGTTATTCTTGGGGACTTGAACAATCCCCTTCATGTGGATGATTCCCTTAACTATCTCCCCTGTCCGTTTCAGTCTGTCCCTGGAATTCTATTCTTGAGTGTCTGGTGGACTCGGGGACTTTGTCCCTGAGATGTCTTAAAGTTACCTCATATCCCTTTGATAGACCTTGCCATCTGTCCCAAGCCCCCATCTAACTTCCCTCCTTGGTCAGAGGCCCTTGAAAGCCTAGAGTTGGTCTTTGCTTCTCTCTCCTTCATTCCTCTCTGCTTTCTTCCCCCTTCAGCTTTGCTTCCTGAGCCAGCCTTCTGATCTCATCAGGGTGTCCTCTGCGCTGTCCCCAAACCCATGTGGTCACGCCTCTGTTATGCCTGTAACGTCTTTCTGCGAGGACAAACTGTCTTTTTTTTCTAAAAGAGAGTCTCAGCGTTAGCCAATTGCATATCCATTCTGAGTCCAAGAATGGTGCAAAGCATCCTTGGTCCCAGTGAGTCAGCTGCCAGTCTCCTCAAACCCAGCCACAGGCAGTGTGGCCTGATCACCACGCAGAAGCCCTGTCCCGGGGGACTGGGGCGTGGCCTTTTCTTGGCGTCAATTTGACTAGAGTTGTGTGTGGCAGGGGACGTGGTTTCTGCAAGGTTCAGAGCTCAGCTCTCTCCTGAGTCCCAGCCCCACCCTGCAGGGGGACTGTTAGATCCTTAAGCATTTAAATTCTCCAAATTCTTAGAGGCTAAGAGAAATCAGTTATTCCCTCATTTCTTGGATGCATTATTATGCTAACAGATTCTTTTTACTTCATCTTGCCCAGGAGGCTCTCTCCTCAAGGGTGGGGAGAGGGTGAAATTTCCATCCTGTATGGAACTCTTGTCCCATCCCCCTTGTATCTTTGTTTATGCTGGTCATCTCTCCAAAATATTTACTTCTCTCCAATCTGGGGAGTCACAGTCTGCATATTCTCTAAGGTAGAGAGGAGTCTTAACTGTTCTTGTGCCAAGGACCCATTTGGCAGGCTGATGAAGCCTATAGACCTCATCTCAAAAATGTGATTTTAGAAACATTAAAAAAATACACAGTATTATAAAGGAAACTGGTTGTGATGTGGTGGTTAAAATATTAAAGAACACCAAATTGTGATATGGTAATGCTATTCTCCTTTATTACTATATTAAATAAACACTATTATTTCAAAGTAGTGATGAACATTAATGATATTTTGAGGTCTCTGCAGTAGTATGTGGTGATTAGGAAAACATCTGTTACACCTGCTTCTGTGGTTTGTAACCTACATTTATAATGGCATGAAATGCTAAGTTTCAGTTAGAGATTAGTGAACACAGATGCAATTTTTCCTCATCCAAGTTCATAGGTCCCCCTGAATTCAGTTCATGAATTCTAGGAATTCTTACTGTGGATCTCAGTTGAGAACCTTAACTCTTGCTTCCATCACGGAGCACTCCTTGACTACCACAAACTTCTGAGTTTTCCTTCATTCATTCATTCAGTCAACAAACACTGACACGGCTCATGTTCAGGCAACCACTGAAGCAGATGTTGGGGTCCACATAGTGAGACGCAACGCCCAGTTTTATAATCAGTGGGCGGGATGGACACATCCTCATCCAACCATCACTCTAAATGTAACATGAAGGTCACCCTGGAAGAATTTAAAACAATGGTCTGCGGTATCCCAGGGGAGGTAGAAGTTAACAATTCAATTTGGCAAGGAGTTCGAGGAAGGAAATGTTACAAGAGGAAGGCAGCATCTGAGCTTTGCCTTGAGGAAAGAGTAGGATATAAACAATTTCCACACGGTTTCAGTAGATCTGGCTGGTATTTTTCCTTTGTCTTGCCACAAGTAAATATGAAACTCCAAGCAGGATCATGTCTTACAACATGGTTTTCTGTATTCTCCAGAACCTATTATGACAGGACCGATCATGGGCCCTCAATACATAGCCATCGATTAATTAACAATGTTTTTCAAGAATAAAATTTCGGATCAATTAGTTATTGCCAGGGAGCAAAGCATACCCAAACCCACTGGCTTTAAACAACAATGTCTTTCTCACTGGTCTCTGCGCTATTCTGCTGATCTGGCCAGGACGGGCTCGGTGGTCACTGGCACACTGGCAGAGGCTGCTCGGTCTGGAATAGCCTCGACTGGATGGCTGGGGCTCTCTTCTGTATGCTTTCTTCAGGTTATGCCTGCATGAGGTTTACTGCGGTTCCATTGGCCAAAGCAAGTCGTAAGGCCAGGCCCAGAGTCGGCATGCAGGACAAGGGCAAGGAGGCAGGGAGGCACAAGAGGTTTTGGCCATTTTGCTGTTTAGTCGCTCAGTTGAGTTCTACTCTCTGCAACCCCATGGACTGTAGCCCGCCAGGCTCCTCTGGATGTGAGATTTCCCAGACAAGAATACTGGAGTGGGTTGCCATTTCCTTCTCCAAGCCATCTTCCCCACCCAGAGATTGAACCTGAGTCTCCAGCATTGGCAGGTGGATGCTTCACTGCTGAGCCGCCAGCGGTAGCGTGCAGTTTTAGCCATAGATTTCACAACTAAACAATCAGCCTCAAATCCTTTGTGGAGTGGGGCAAATCTAAATGAATAGGCAGACGCATAAATGAAATAGTTAAAGTGTAAGGGGCAATTTATAAATTCAGCTAGCAATGTGGCCTCTCTTGTGGCTGTATCCTAAGTGTTTGAAGAATGTTATCCACAGAGACTGCCTGGGCCATCCTTTTATTATTATTTTTTTAAACCGGGATGCAAACCCATTGAATTGTCCTTTCATGTTTGATGTTCCATCAGTTAAGCATCCCACACAATTTTTCGTAGAGATGCTTTCTTTCCCCCTGAGGACATCTGCAACAATCCAGAACACACTTTCCTCGGTACTTGACTCTAAGTTGCTATAAATATCAGACATTCTGTCAGCAGCTCAGGGTCACAGCTCAGGTTTCTTGAACCAATATCACTTGCTCCTCTGCTTTGAGCTGTGTCTGTTAGAGGCAGTGGTGTGGTAGACACAGTGAAGTGGAAAATACAGGTCAGAAAGCTTGTTCTTTGAATTAACTGAGGAAAGAGCGAGGGGTGTGTGTGTGTGTGTGTGTGTGTGGAGGGGGCGGGCAGATTCAGCCATACAATTGCTTTTAATTGTTCAGGCTTTAATGTAGGTGATAGCGGAATTTGAAAAAAAATATGCTGGCAGAGTAGAATGTGCTGCTGCCGGGGTGGGGGGGACCACGCAGACCTGAGTGTGTATCATAGCTCATTATTTACAGGCTGTGTGACTTCAGGCAGGTGCTTTAAGTCTCTGAGCTCCATTGCTCCTTATCTGTAAAAGAAACTGGCCATATGCTGACCTCTGTTTGTGGTGCGGAGTCAGTGAACTGCCATGCTTGTGAGTTAAGTGGCTCAGCAAATGTTTGACATTATTTCTTGCAGACTGGAAATAAAAATCCAAAGGAGTTATCAACAGCAGGAGGATGGCTCTCTGTTAGTCTGGGAGAGGATAACTCAGGGACCTGCCTTCCACTCTTAGACTTGCTTCTAACTAGGTGACCATTTAAGCCTCAGTTTCCATATCTGTTGAATAGAGCAATTAATAGTCATAGCCTTGTTTTGACAATCAAATGGCACATTGCACAGGTTTTATGTTTTAAAGAATTTAAAATCCCTTTGAATACACGTGAAATAATGCTGCAGGGATTGGCCGCTCCCCATGGGATTGTTCAGATGGGCTACTCGGCACCCAGCACTCTGCCCCTCTGGTTAGCGGTGGTGCTGAGGAGAAATTAAAATTAAAAGCGTGTTTCCTGCCAGATGTTGTTGCTACAGGCTCAAGGTGCTCTTTTAACTAGGACATCAGGCTCTCTTGAAATAGACAAGAATTCTGGAAACACGACATTGGGCCTGATTCATCGCTCAAACTTGTGGCTGACTCATTCTCTCCTTGATCGTTTCTTCAACAGTAACTTTAATTACATCATTTTACTTATTGTTCTTTTCCTCCTTGATTTATTTTCTTCTTACAATTCTTGTTTATTGTCTCAGTGATTGGGCATTCTCACCTCTGAGACTTGTGTAAACCTTCTGGACTCTAGAAATAGGAACTGAACTTTCCATGTACCTCTAATAATGAGTACTCGCACCCTGCCCCCCACAACCCCCAAGCTTGTGTACTTGAAATACATCAGCAGAAGGAATACTTTTGACTTTGCTGGTGTTTCACAGAGCTTATGTTATTGAATGCTCTCAGCTACCCTACAAGATAGATACAATCCAGTTTAAAAAAAAAAAAAAATGCAGGGACAGAGCTTCGAGAGGGAACCGTAACTTGCCCAAGTCAGTGTGGTAGATTGCAAAAGTGATCCCAGCTCTTCATCCTTCCCTGCATTCACACCCTTTCCCCCGCCATCTGCGTCCTCTGGGTCCTCATTCTTTGACTCTGGGCTTAGCAATGAAACTTGCTCTGGCTGAAGGGATGATGGCAAAAGTGATGCAAGCGAAAGCCTGAAAAGTCCCCGTGCAATCAGTTGGATTAGCCTTGTCTCTTGTCCCTCGGCCGCGGCCATGAGAACGCGCCTGGCTTAGCCGGCTGGAGGCTGAGAGGCGTGTGGCGAGGAGGGAGTCCTGCAGCTGTCCCCGGAGCCCAGCCTCAATCACTCAGTCAGAGCCAGATTCCACGTGTGGGAGAGAGTCCAGCCAAGATCAGCAGAGCCGCCTAGCCAACGATCCCAGAGGCACGAGCAGTAAATGCTGACGACTGAATGCCGCTGAGGTTTTCTTGTGATTTGTTTCACAGCGTTGTTGTGGCAAGAGATGACAGTATGAGTATGTGGGAGAAGAGCAGGCCTTGGGAACTGGCTAGGCCTCAGTTTGAGTTCCAGCTGTGATGCTTGGAGTGTGTTCCTTTTCGAGATTAAATTTCTTTCTCTTTAAGGTGAGGTAGTAATTCTTCCCTCATAGGGTGGCTAGAAAGATTAAACACAAGGCAAAAGAAAGAAAACCTTTGGGACCCAGTGTAAATCGTAGATGATGTCCAAAAAGTGGTGTCTTCTCCCAGCAAACCTTCAGAACGAACAACTATGGGACCGTGGGGCCCAGACCAAGGTCTGTCCCATGTGAGGCTGATACCGATCACTTAACTGAAAGATAAAAATGAAGACCAGAAGGGCTTGATTCTATCCTTACACTGTTTTTTGTTTTTTTTTTCCCTTCCTTTGAAGGCACTGTTTGACATGACAAATGTACTCAGGTAATCTTATGGCTAATTACCTCAAGGGGGAAGGAAAAAGGAAAACCAACCCAGCTAAAATATAGAGCAATTAACTCAATAAACTCTAAGAAGTTATCAAAGGTATGTGATGCTCTTTGAAAATTAAAAAAATAAAAAAGATTCATAAACATTTAAGGAAGAATTTTCTTCCCGAGGAATTGAGAGGTTTCCTACAAAATCCTTTGTAGGAAGGATCCTACAAATCCTTTGTAGCAGCTCCTTTCCTGCTTTCTGCCCCAGACAGCTCACTCCTCTTTAGCTTTTCTGACAGTGGCAATGGGGTGACAACAGTTACATGCACGTGTTTGTAACGGGTGACAACGGTTACATGACTCTGCTTCTAATGCATGGTGTGACCTGGGATGAATCACATGGCATTTCTGAGCTTCAGTTTCTCACCAGCAAAATGACATTTTGATAAAATTTCTTTACAAGAAAATCAATTTATTGTTTTTTAAAGCAATGATTTATCATTTGAACTGGACATGGAACAACAGACTGGTTCCAAACAGGAAAAGGAGTATGTCAAGCCTGTATATTTTAACCCTGCTTATTTAACTTATATGCAGAGTACATCATGAGAAATCCTGGCCTGGAAGAAGTACAAGCTGGAATCAAGATTGCCGGGAAAAATATCAATCACCTCAGATATGCAGATGACACCACCCTTATGGCAGAAAGTGAAGAGGAACTAAAAACCCTCTTGAGGAAAGTGAAAGAGGAGAGTGAAAAGGTTGGCTTAAAGCTCAACATTCAGAAAACTAAGATCATGGCATCTGGTCCCATCACTTCATGGGAACTAGGTGGGGAAACAGTGGAAACAGTGTCAGACTTTATTTTTGGGGGGCTCCAAAATCACTGCAGATGGTGAATGCAGCCATGAAATTAAAAGATGCTTACTCCTTGAAAGGAAAGTTATGACCAACCTAGATAGCATATTGAAAGGCAGAGACATTACTTTGCCAACAAAGGTCCATCTAGTCAAGGCTATGGTTTTCCCAGTGGTCATGTATAGATGTGAGAGTTGGACTGTGAAGAA
>SJYT01063236.1:82083-117751 GCA_006410635.1 Cephalophus harveyi | reverse complement strand
AACAGACTGGTTCCAAATAGGAAAAGGAGTACATCAAGGCTGTATATTGTCACCCTGCTTATTTAACTTATATGCAGAGTACATCATGAGAAATGCTGGGCTGGAAGAAGCACAAGCTGGAATCAAGATTGCCGGGAAAAATATCAATAACCTCATATATGCAGATGACACCACCCTTATGGCAGAAAGTGAAGAGGAACTAAAGAGTCTCTTGAGGAAAGTGAAAGAGGAGAGTGAAAAAGTTGCCTTAAAGCTCCACATTCAGAAAACGAAGATCATGGCATCTGGTCCCATCACTTCATGGGAAATAGATGGGGAAACAGTGGAAACAGTGTCATACTTTATTTTGGGGGGCTCCAAAATCACTGCAGATGGTGACTACAGCCATGAAATTAAAAGACGCTTACTCCTTGGAAGGAAAGTTATGACCAACTTAGATAGCATATTAAAAAGCAGAGATGTGACTTTGCCAACAAAGGTCCATCTAGTCAAGGCTATGGTTTTTCCAGTGGTCATGTATGGACTGTGAAGAAAGCTGAGCGCCGAAGAATTGATGCTTTTGAACTGTGGTGTTGGAGAAGACTCTTGAGAGTCCCTTGGACTGCAAGGAGATCCAACCAGTCCATTGTAAAGGAGATCAGTCCTGGGTGTTCATTGGAAGGACTGACGCTGAAGCTGAAACTCCATTACTTTGGCCACCTGATGCGAAGAGCTGACTCATTTGAAAAGACCCTGATGCTGGGAAAGATTGAGGGCAGGAGAAGGGGATGACAGAAGATGAGATGGTTGGATGGCATCACTGACTCAATGGACATGGGTTTGGGTGGACTCCAGGAGTTGGTGAGGGACAGGGAGGCGTGGCGTGCTGCAGTTCATGGGGTTGCAAAGAGTTGGACACGACTGAACAACTGAACTGAACTGAATGGATAGAGCCTGAGTTACTTTTTTTTGTTTGTTTTGTTTTTGGTTTGCGGCCTCTTAGTTCCCTGACCAGGGATCAAACCCATGGCCCCTGCAGTGAAAGTGCAGAGCTCTAACCACTGACCTGCTGGGGAATTCCTGAGCCTCAGTTACCTTAGACTGCATACTGAGGGAAGGTGTCTCCAAGAAGGTGACATTCACGCAGAGAAAGAAATGGTAAGTTTCTGCCCATACAAAGAGCTGGGGAAGAACCTTCCAGGGAAAAGGCTCAGCCAGTGCAGAGGCCTGATGGAGTGGGCTTTTTGTATTCTAAAAAAAAAGGCTGATGTGGTGAGGGAGGGGTTGCTGCAGAGGTTGAGGTCAGAGAGGAAGGCAGAGGCTGGATCTTGTGGGCCTCCTTAGCCGTGGAATAAATGTCAGTTTACATTTTTCATATTAAAAAAATTTCCCAATGTGTTGGAAAGCCTTTGGAGGGTTTTAAAACATTAGAAGTGCCAAGATCTGACTTCGATGTCAGAATGACCTCTAACTGCTGGAGGGGGACACTCTGTAGGGTGCCGGAGCCGAAGCTCCATTCTCCTCAGAGCAGAAAGCAGCCACCTTTCAAGGAGAGGGAAAGTGAAGCTCAGAGACTTACGAGACTTGTCCTAGGTCGTCTGTTTTTAGACTTCCGGTTCCCAGATCGGGGCCCCTTCATGGCTACGCATTCTCTGAGTGCAGAGTAACTGACCAAGTTCCAGGCAATGCCTCTCCGCCTCGTTTGGGAAGAGAGCCCCTGGGGCAGCCAGACGCATGCTTTTGACAATGTTCCTGCTTCATGAAAAGTCTGGCGCTGCCGGACTCACGGTTTCCCTAGGTTGCGCCGCCCTGGTCAGTTACCATCCTAGGAGGGGCTCACAGATGCAGTGAGGGGCACTGACAGGGTTTGGTAAACAGGGACATTCTGGGTAAAGAGGAGGGCTCTCTTTATAAGTAGAGGTGGAAATAAGAGACACATGTTTCTATATGCTTTAAGCAATAGATCTTTATTGAAAGAATCCTTCCTTCTGTGAACAAAATAATCTGGCTTTTGGGGGGACGTGAGGAAATGGATGCGATTTCAGCTGTTGGCATTTTTCTCCACCGCTTTGAAAAAAGAGGAGGATGGAATACCGGGGATGAAGCTGAGACGTCCTTCCTCGTTTGCAAGCCTAACAGGGAGAAAGGTCTGGGAGCCAGCGAGCCCCACACCCGCCTCTCAACGAGCAGTGTATTCTGATTGGCTGTCTCTGCCTGCCTCAGTTTATTCCTCTTACTGATTGGTCGGGTCCTTCCGCCACGTCAGGGCCTGGTTCCGAGCCGGCTAGCCCTTCAGCTGCCGCAGCGTCACCTGGAATTGGCTGGGTTCTGAAAGGCCTGCCGGCTTGCCTCTTGCCACCATCAGATTCTTCCTCATTAAACAAATGAATCACAATCCTAATTAATTTGAGCAACAGAATTTATGTAACTACTCCCAGCAGGGTGTCTGCTCTCAGTCAGTAGCGAGATTAATTCTCTCTGGGAAATTCCAGCCGCGCTGGTCAATAAACCTTAATGATGACTGAGAACTCCCATCTGTCTCTGCTCAGGGCAGGTAACCCCTGCTAACCAGACATCCCAGTTGCAGTACCCCAGATACGGGAGGACAAGGACAAGACTCTCCCAGCCTAGATGGGCCCTGAGCCGTGCCGAGCGCACAGTAGGTGTTCAACTAAGGACAGGGACTGCCCATTCCAGCGACGTGCTGAATCGCTTAAAGCCCACAGGAGGTGTGCGATTTCTCTTCATGGGGTGAATAAAAGGGAATGTGTGCTGCTCAGATACTCATAAAACGCTCTCAAGTTCCGGAATTGCAACCAAGCCCCTCCGGCTCTTTCCGTCCTTCACTCCCACGGCTTCCTATGTCCATATGCAATTCAGTCCTTTTACTATTTTGAACTTTCTGGGCTCAGAGACTTGGCTCTTGATGTTCGCTGCCCTTGAACCGTCCCAGCCCTCTCTCTCCCAAACAGGCCCCACACCGGCTGCACGGGAGGGAAGGGTAGCGAAGTGGAAAGTATTCTGGAATTAGTTCTAATTCTGGCTCTGCCACTTACTCAATGTATTTCACTTCTCTGTGCTTAACCTTTCCCTCTTAGGAAAACTACACGAGTCTTAGGAAGATTAAATGAGAAAACATGGTGAAATTGTATCACCCGGGCGCCTGACTTATTTAATTAGCGGCAGGCTGTGTTTTAGGCACTGGGGATACAGAGCTCAAGACTAGATTCCTGCTCCCCAAGAATTTAATTTATAAGAGACAATAAGCAATTAAGCAAAGCAGAAGATTATTTTAGTTAGGGATCAGTGCTCAGAGAAAATAAAATAGAAAAAAATGTTACCAGACGTTATTGGAGTGAGGAATTCTTTGAGGAGTGGCCATTTGCATCCAGACCTAAATGTAGGAGGGAACAAACCACAGGAAGATCTGGGAGCATGGCATTCTGGAAAGAGTTTTGGAAAAGCAAGTGCAAAGGCCCTGAGGTGAGGGCCTTTGATCATCTGGCTAAGGTTCTGCAGGATTGAATGCTTGATACCCACCTAGCAGGGGCAAGGGTCGGGATTTGAACTCAGGTTTTTTGCCCTTCAGTATGGAATACTTGTGGAGAAGGCACTGGCGACCCACTCCAGTACTCTTGCCTGGAAAATCCCGTGGACAGAGGAGCCTGGTAGGCTACAGTCCATGGGGTCGGAGAGAGTCGGACACGACTGAAGCGACTTAGCAGCAGTAGCAGCAGCATGGAATGCTTGTCATTATAGCACAGAGAAGGCATAAGAAAGCAAGAGTGAGTGAAGATGAAGTAGAATATACATTGTCTTGTCCTCCACCAGATCTGAATCTGCCTGTATCTTCCCGACAGTTTGCAAGTCTGTGGGATCCTGACTCCCATTAAATGTTCCACCTCCCCTGCCAGGTTGTCATGTCAGTTCAGTTCAGTTCACTCAGTCGTGTCCGACTCCCTGCGACCCCATGAATTGCAGCACACCAGGCCTCCCTGACCATCACCAACTCCCAGAGTTCACTCAGACTCACATCCATTGAGTCAGTGATGCCATCCAGCCATCTCATCCTCTGTCGTCCCCTTCTCCTCCTGCCTCCAATCCCTCCCAGCATCAGAGTCTTTTCCAATGAGTCAACTCTTCGCATGAGGTGGCCAAAGTACTGGAGTTTCAGCTTCAACATCATTCCTTCCAAAGAACACCCAGGACTGATCTCCTTTAGAATGGACTGGTTGGATCTCCTTGCAGTCCAAGGGATCCTCAAGAGTCTTCTCCAACACCACAGTTCAAAAGCATCAGTTCTTTGGCACTCAGCTTTCTTCACAGTCCAACTCTCACATCCATACATGACCACAGGAAAAACCATAGCCTTGACTGGAGAGACCTTTGTTGGCAGAGTAATGCCTCTGCTTTTAAATATGCTCTCTAGGTTGGTCATAACTTTCCTTCCAAGGAGTAAGCATCTTTTAATTTCATGGCTGCATTCACCATCTGCAGTGATTTTGGAGCCCCCCAAAATAAAGTCTGACACCGTTTCCACTGTTTCCCCATCTATTTCTCATGAAGTGATGGGACCAGATGCCATGATCTTCGTTTTCTGAATGTTGAGCTTTAAGCCAACCTTTTCACTCTCCTCTTTCACTTTCCTCAAGAGGGTTTTTAGTTCCTCTTCACTTTCTGCCATAAGGGTGGTGTCATCTGCATATCTGAGGTGATTGATATTTCTCCTGCAATCTTGATTCCAGCTTGTGCTTCTTCCAGCCCAGCATTTCTCATGATGTACTCTGCATATAAGTTAAATAAGCAGGGTTAAAATATACAGGCTTGACGTACTCCTTTTCCTATTTGGAACCAGTCTGTTGTTCCATGTCCAGTTCTAACTGTTGCTTCCCGACCTGCCTATAGGTTTCTCAAGAGGCAGGTCAGGTGGTCTGGTATTCCCATCTCTTTCAGAATTTCCCACAGTTTATTGTGATCCAGTCAAAGGCTTTGGTATAGTCAATAAAGCAGAAATAGATGTTTTTCTTGTACGCTCTTGCTTTTTCGATGATCCAGTGGATGTTGGCAATTTGATCTCTGGTTCCTCTGCTTTTTCTAAAACCAGCTTGAACATCTGGAAGTTCACGGTTCACTTAAAAAGAGCTCCCTCAATCAGTTCATTCCAGTTCCTTCATTTACAACAGGGAGGAACCAACTACTTTTACAAATTGGATTTTTGTTTATAATGCTCATTTTATAACAGAAAATTAAAAAATGTGTAACAAAATAAAAATCAGCCAGAATTCCAACCTCTTCTGGAATTTTTGGTGTTTATCTTTAGAAGATTTTACATATACAGTTTTAGAATATGCTTTTTTATGTCTGTCATAAGAAAGTTTTCAAATGTATTTTTTTAACAGCTACATAATAGTTGACTAGAAGGACCAAACCAAATGTCACTATTTTAGGGCATTTTTTATTATAAACAACAAGAAGGTCTTTCTGACCTGCACATTGCTGTTACATAACATCCTGATAGAGTAGTGGGAATGCCCTTCAACTAACTGAAAGCTGTGTCTGGTGCTCAGGGAAACCATATTCTCGCCTGAAGTGGTTAGGACCATTCGTGTTCTCAAACACCTTACCTGTGAGTAGCAAGCTTTGTGATCACTATTGAGAAATGTATATTGTCACACTTTCTCCAACTTTACTCATTCTCAGCTTCTAACATTTGGGTCCCATAAAGAATACAATGAGGAAAAGAAGAAGAATATAATTTAATGTTACAGTTTGAAACAACAAATACTTAAACAGTACTTTAGACACATGAATACCATTTAACAATATTTTTATTAAATACAAGTTGGCAGGAAGGTGAGGCTGGCTTCAGTATGCCAGAGTCTAAGGTGACTGTGTTTTGCTTCTGTGGGGGCCCTGCTATGGGGGTGGACATGAGAGCTAGGAGGCAGGGGTGATAATCATTGAGGATGTTGGGTTAGAGTAAGGGGTACTCTTCTAGTAAGCCTGGAGAACAAGCCTAGTACCAAGCGGGTGTCTGAGGAGCTGGGGGGCAACATTCACCCCCGCTAGGTTGGAGAGGGTGAGTCTGTCTTCAGGTGGAGGCTCAGGTCTTTTCCTTTGAAAACCAGCATGCCCACATCATCTCCAGGTCCACTCTGGCCTCAGAAAACAAAAGGAAAAACAAATTAAACCAGAGAAAAAGACACAGGAAAAGAGACAGTGAGGAGAACAGAGTGACAGCAAGAAATATGAAACATCAAGGGGGAAAAAAACCCAGTTGTGTGGAAGGTGGATGGTTTGAGATGTAGAAATCTTGGTAAAAAGCTAAATAGCAAGACATTATTTGGGTTTGATGAAGTTATTATACCTCCTCGGCTGACAACCTCTAACTCATGAAGTGTTAGTGTCAGGCCATCAGTCCTGTTCAACTCTTTGTGACTCCATGGACTGTAGCCTGCCATCTCTGTCTATGGAATTCTCCAGGCAAGAATACTGGAGTGGGATTGAACCCAGGTCTCCTGCATTGCAGCAGATTCTTTACCATCTGAACTACCAGGGGGAGGCCAATGTTAGGAAGGCCAATGTCAAATATGCAGATACCCCATGGGCTAGAGAAATGGCTTGGTGCCCTCTTGCTGAAAATCAATTTCTCAAACTTTCTGGAAACTGATTACTTCTCAGCGGAGCAGACAATGGAGAGGTTGTGCCAGGGAACAGCCTTTCCCGAGCATGCCATCAGGCCCGCTGAATTTCTGGGGAGGCAGTGAAAAATGAAAATTGGTGTGACCCTGGCTGGAGTCAGCATGTGGGAGGAGGAAAGGGCTAGGCAGAAGGATATGAGGGAAAGAAAAAGAGAGGAGGAGGGCTGGGGAGAGGGGAAAGAGTTTCCTTTTCCTTACCCACACTCACCTTTCGCTGCCAACAATTACTCTGTCTTCCCTTCAGGCGGCAGGAAATGGTGTTGTGGTAACCACTGGAAAAGCCCAAGGGTCATTGTCAGCTTCGTCAGGTGGTGTTGGTTGAGAAATCAGAAGACAGTAAATGAAGGGAGTTCACTTATACCGTGGGAACAGATCCTTGCTCAACTTCGCCAAACTCTTCAAAATAACTTTCCCCCACCCACCAAAAAAGAACCTTTTTGTAGGAAACTCCAGAAAAACAAAAAAAAACTGACCCATAAACGGGTGAGAGGAGATTCTTTAAGCTCCACTGTGCTCCCTTCCCCACCCCAACCTGTTATAGACACTGGCCAAAATGCTTTTTCTATCTTTTGAATCCACACCCAGAGAGGTCCTCTGGCTAGCTATCCCCCTCCTCAAACTCTCCTTCAGGCTAGAGGGCATCACTCTTTCATTCCTTTTGAACATCCCCTTGGTTCTAGATCCTTCTTCACCTCTGACCTACTGCCTTCCCCTTCACAATTAACGGGACAACGGTTAAGCTGGGTTCTCTCTTCCTTGTCTTTTGAAATATCAAAAAATAAGAAGCATGAGAGATCTTGAGGGATCAATCCCCTCCTTATGAAAAAGCAACTGAGGCCCAGGACAAGCAAGAGACCAACAGAGGTTCACACAGTAAGGGAACTAGCAGGGTTGGGGCAGAACTGAACCAACACAGCCTTCCCAATGCTATTACTGTTACGAAACGCCAACGTTTAGTTGGCGCTAAACCTTTTCCTTTTGTCCCTCCCCCCTCCAAATTCTGTAACCTGTGCGTGGGTCTAGGCTGACTCAGTGATCCTCCCTCCTGATGCCCACCTGCCTGTGATGCGTAGGCACTAATAGTTTAGTTGCAAGCTGCAGATGAGAACAGCACGGCCACCTCTGGGTCAGAAAGTCCGGGAACCACTGGCCCAACCGCTGTTTCTTGTGAGGCAATGCTACTCATTGGCCCAGCAGAAGTGACTGACAGGTTGGCAGCCCAATGAATGATGAATCTTGAAAGTGCTGTGGCCGTTAACAGCCTGTGCTCTCATCGCGAGACCCTGGGATAACGGTTGCCATTGTTCATACTTGAAATCCCGTGATTTCCTAGTAAAGGGCGAAAGGAAATGTTCTCCTTCAAAGGAGACATGCTTTTGGGGGATCACACTTATAAATGGGGTGGGGCCTGATTTATTAAGAAGCTGGTGGGAAAGCAAGTGGGCTGGGAGGGTGGGAAGGTGGCCAGTCTACCTTTAGGTAGCCCTCAGAAGGCCAGAGTTTAAGGGGTTTACTGCAGCTTTTATAGCTTGTATGAAATGCTGAGGCTTTTCCTGGAACCTGGATAGGTTCTGGGACCTGGGTGAAATGATGCGACCACTTCTGGGGACTCTAAACGTCCGGGAGCTAGGGACGAGGTTGGCAGGCAGGTGGGGCAGCGGTTGTGGTGATCTTACTCGTGGAAACGGTCTCTTTGCGAAGGCCTCTAAGTAAGCGCTGTCATGGATAGCGAAAGGGGAGGCCTGGAGTTAAAGATTCTTCTAGAGTATATCGGAATAGTTGGAGCCCAGAGATGGAGTGGTCCATCTTGTAAGGGTAAGCCAGGGAAGATGTGGCCTCCGAAAGAGCGGCAGTGGATCACCATACAATTTTTTTAGAAGAAGGTGTCAGAGATGAAGAGAGTTGGAATAGAGAATTCAGGTGGAAAGTAGGACAAAAGGGAAGACGACTGTAGGGACTCCCAGCTCCCAGAAAAGCTGGGCCGATCCATGCCTGGCACATAGTTGTCACTCAGTAAGTGCTAGCTATTACACCTCTTGGGGGCTGGGAGAGGGGCTGTTAGAGTCTCATAGTCAAAATGGAATAGGAACCGAGTGGAGAAGTAAAAGAAAGAACCAGGAAAATAGGCCATGCCCTCTTTTGCACACTGTAATTATGGGAACTGCAGGAGCCTCCCCTCTTGGAAGATGAGAAGGGAGGATTGAATTATGAAGAGTTAAGAGTGTCAAATGTGGTAGAGCTGGGAGCCCAAAGGATGGGAAGTGGGCATGAAGAGAGATTATTTATAGTCCTTCCCAAACGTATCTTAAATGATACCTGTTAGAAATGAAGTGAAAGAGGGAGGTACAGATGAGAAGGGGATTGGGACTCGGTGTGGGCAAGCACTGGGTAGGTTGTCATGGTTGCTGGGATGGGGCCTAGGGGAGGGGCCTGCCTTGTTGTCCCCCTTGGGAAGAGGGAATGGTTAGATTCAAGACTCCACTGGAAATTCCCATCAGTCATTGTCACAAGTGGCAACTTTCTCAGGGACCACTGGTCTGTAAGGGCTGAGAGAGAAAGACTCCCCCAACAGACCCTGAAACAAGTCATTTTCTCTTTGACAGGGAAGGTGTGTATCACCGGAGGCTCCTGAATATTCTGGGGAGTACATAGTACAGCTCATGACGGTTCTGAACAGAGAAAAGAACCCCAAGTTGTACTCCGTTTCCCGTGGTCTTTCCTATCCTCACTAGTTTCTGTGTTCCCCTTTATCAAGTTATTGAATCAGAGGTATTTGCTGGGGGGTGCAGAGCTGGCAGTGCTGAGGTAGCTAAGAGAAGGTGATGTTGAAGGAAGAATAGAGAGTCCTTCTGAGTTCCCAGATTACCCTTCATATGATCTATTGAAGGATGGAGAACCCATAGGCCCACAGTGGAAGTGCAAAGCCTTGTGGACTAGCCTCCCCAAGCTAAGGGGCTCTGGCATATTGTGCCTGGGAGAAAAAGGGTAGTAGGATGGAGATAAGATCAGCCAGAGGGAAACAAGAGGGGATAGAGAAGAAAAGGACAAAGATGAGAAGGATTGAGGCAAGATGAAGGCCAGTGACAAGAGGTGCCAACGTCAGACTGAGAGCCAAGAGCTAGCCCTTAAATAATCTAGTTAAATAACTTAGTTGCCAAGTCTCCAAAGTCTTTTCTACTTCTGTTTCCACGGAAGAAGTTTCTATTAACTTAAGAAAATTTATAGCATTCTCAGTATCTCGAGATTCCAGAAAGCCTCACATTTCCTAAAGTTCAGATCCGTTTTACATAAACCCTTCAGAATCTTGTTGATGCTCATAGGCAGTTCCTGATGATCTTATCATGGGTTTCAGATATGGGTGGGACAAATGAGATAGGCAATGGGTAGTTGGAGAACCAAATCTAGGCAATCACCTTCTGGAAGATGCTCTGATTTTTCACACCCATGGATCAAGGGCTAAATAAGCAGTTGAATAGGAGTGAAATGAGCTGCTTTGGAGCAGCCATGGGATGTGGCAAGACAGTGGCATTGCAGTTGGGGCACTAAGGCAAGTGATAATAGTATCCCAAGAGGAGCTGTTGGCCCTGGGATGGAGAATGTAATGGAGTACTGTGGTGGGGGACGGGGGCATGGTGGGCATTTGACTGGCTGTCAGTGAAGGCTAGTTTTTGATGATCTTGGATGGTTTGCCCACAGTGACTAGAAATACTTCTGAGAAACTGAGCAGGACTCAGACAAGAGGCTGGGAAGGAAGTAGGGCCTGAGCAAGGATGATACAGCTACTGAACAGGGCCCTAAAGCCAACTGTTGATAGTAGAGGAAGGTACCCCTTCCGCAGAGAGAAACCATGTAGGCCAGAGAAGATCACGATTGAGTTGGTGATAGAGAAGAGGAAATAAACAGACGTGAAACAGGCAAACAAATGTGCTAGAGATATTGGAGAGAATCCCATTAAACTGATTCGTCTTCAGGTCATCTAAGGAGGTCTCTTTTTGTTCTTCCTCCTGAGATAGTCCTAATAAAATGCCAGTGATGTTTAGAATGGGTTGAGGGTTTTCTGGGGATTTAGAAAGTGGCTTCCACTCCTCACCCTCAGCACCCTCAGCACCCTCAGCTAAATCCTCTCAATGTGTGGGAAGTATGTGTACAGTGGAAACTGGATTTTTATGTTGGAAGACAAATGCCTTTCTTTGCTGTGGCTTTGTCTTGGGGACTCAAGATATGGAAAATGTCCAAGAAGAAGGGAGATGGTTGACCAGCCAGGAGTTACTTATCTCCGGCTCTTACATGCCATGCCCAAGGGCTTCCCTCTTATAATGGGAGCTGGTGGTCAATAAAGAGGCTGAGAATCAGGAGGGGAAGTCAGGCAGCGAAAACTTATTCTGAAGGGAGAAGCAGCCTGTGGGAAGAGGGCAGGTGGGCCCCCAAATGAATGAATCACTTGCTTTCCTCTGGCTGTCCTGGGCCATATCCCGCATCTGTCTTTATCTGTGAGACTTCTCAGCCTCCTCAGCCTGTTGTCACTCATGTACTTACAGTAAAATGAGGAGCAGGGATGAAGGAAGGGATTGACAAACAGGGCAGACAGGGCTGTGGAGAGACTGAGCCTAGATGATAACCCTCCTCAGAGGTGGAAAGAAAGACAGGTACACTGAGGCAGTAACAGATTCTCTACGTCTCTTTTCTGCTCTTCAAGTTACTGATTACGCTCATCCTCAAGGGATATCTTCCTTCTTAATCCAGAATTTAGAGCCCTCTACTCCCACCACAGTACTTTCTGAGCTAAATTTGAGTTGGGTGCCTCGATTTGCTAAAGAATGGTTCCTCAGCTTGTGAGGGAGTGAAGTGAGACGCTGGTTTGTGCTGGCTGCCAAACCTTTAAGGAAGAGCATTTCTGAGAGACAAGCCACAATGGCTGCCCTTTTCCCTTTCCATATGGGCAAATTCAGGAAAAGGTAGAACTGGGGCTACAACGTGGAGTTAGGAGGCTGGAGGGAGTCGTGAAGTTTTACCCTCTCAATCTACTGAAAAAATGTGGTTGGGAAAGGAGAGGAGATGTGTTGCGAGAGGAGCACAGCCCTGGGTAGACGTGGTAGTGAGCCTCAGATGGGAGCACTGAGAGAGTTCGAAGGCGACGGCCCAGGGTCGCTCCTCAGGGAGGCATTTTATGGCCTAATTAACTCTTCTTTTTGGCCACAAGGAATTGAGGTGGGTCTCCTTCAATTCTTTCTTCTCCCTGTGGCATAATTGGAACTTAATGCTTCTGAGATTCAGGAATAATGTTTTGGGTGAGTTGTTTTTTTCTATGTGAGAGTGGAAGGAAATAATAATGCCAGATTGAAAGGAAATAAAAGTTTCTCACCCTTGGAAGGCATTTTCTTACTGTTGTCCTCCTCTGGTCAGTTCTCCTTTCCTTCTCCAAAGCCCCTCTGATGAGAAGCGTAGGGCAGAGGGGACCGGCAGCGCTATTACTGCCATGGAAGTAAGCAGAGCCTTTTCACCATAGCAGCCTATGACGAGACTGAAATTTTTCAAAAGGAACTTTTACAGGGAAATTAAAAATTTAAGAAGAAAAAATAAGAAAATGTGAAATACAGGGGCCAAGAGATCTTTTGGTTGGTTTGGAACCTGCTCTGATCCTAAACTTGCTGTTAGCTCTTTGTATTGGATTCCAAACTTGTTCTCAGTTTGATCTGGTGGAAAATGAATTCTTCCCAGACCCTGGGGCTGTCTCCTCCACTACAGTGTCTCCTTGGCCCTTTCTCAAGTAGGGTGAGCTTAGCCTAGTCTGCCCATGAAGCTCATCTTTATAGGTTTTTTAGTTCCTATCTCCTCCAGCCTCTGGGCAGCCCCTCTGATTTTTGGGAATCCTGTGATTTAACCTAGATTTCTCTTTGTTGGGGCCTTCCCTGGTGTCTCAGATGGTTAAGAATCTGCTTGCCATGCAGGAGACCTGGCTTCAATTTCTGGGTTGGAAAGGTCCCCTGGAGGAGGGCATGGCAACCCACTCCGGTATTCTTGTCTGCATAATTCCCACGGACAGAGGAACCTTGACTAGTTGGGATGCAAGTCCCTGTTATCTTCTACTTCCAACCTGTGTAGGGGTTTTTCCTGGAGTGGGAAGGCAGTCAGGCTGTAACTGTGATAGACAGAGCAGAGGTGTCAGGTCATTGGCCAAAGGAGGAAAATGCTGCCCCGAACTCACATTTTCCTCTTTGTTCCCTTTTTGGAAATTCCGAAGAACAGCATTTCCTGTCCCCACATGGCCATCCTCCCGATGGTTACAGAATCCAGTCTTTATACCTTTATAAAATTAATACTGAAAATACAAATTCCCTCAAAGTAATTTTTCTTAAAAGAAGGGCCATTTCTTCACAGAGAAGACAGGTTTGGAGCCTAATAATAGAAACTAAATCTCAAAGAAAATATGAACATAAAAGAATGAATTTATGCAACTGCTAAAACAGTGAGCAGATGGGCCTGAAGGAGAAGGGTGTGGGCAAGTGGGGAGGCCGCCTTGGGTGAGCTCTGGAGTCTAGTGGTCTGTTCAACAGTCTCCTTGGACATTGGCAGGCTTGTGGGTATGTGGCTGGGAAACAGATGAGGGATGTCAGTAGCAGAGCCCAAGCAAGCTCTGTTGATTCAGTTACTCCAAGGTAACTGAAGATACTGTGTTTCTGAGGTGACTGATGCTTGCTAGTCAGCCTGAGAGGAGGCTTCAGTGAAAGGTTGGGGACTGAGCCTCAGTTGGGTCAAATGTGCTTCAATAGAAGCTTCCTGGGTGGGGAGAGAAGAAAGCTGGAGAATGGCATACATCTTGAAGTAGCCTGAGTGTGTCCTGGCTGGTGGCCAGAGTCCCAAGGGGAATGCTAGGCCCTACCCGAAGGCCACTTGGTCCCATTATTACAGAGTTGTGGGGCACAAACTTCTAGGCCAAAACAGTTTCTCATCAAGTTGTGATGGTGGTTTGGAGTATCATGTTCCTAGATACAAGTTACCTTTTAAGGGAGGATGAGCAAACAAGAGGACTCACATCTCTGACTGTTCCCTTGGAATGCTCTAGAAAGCAGACACTTTCTGCTTTTGTTTCATCCTCACATTTTTCTCTGGTTCTCCAGAGTTTGCAACTCTTTTTCTTCCATCCTCTGGTTCCTCCCCAATTATTGGGTTAGATGAGGTTAAGTGGCTAGAAAGGAGAAATTGCCAGGAAAGAAGAGACTTCAATGAGGGACATTTGAAAAAATTTTCAAGTTCAGAACTGTAAATGGAAACACTGATAACATAGCAACATCTGGTGGAATAAATAATACTTGATAAGCTTCTGGTTTTGTGGTGAGGGGGTGGAGAAAGCTGAGGGGAAGGCAGGGTCACGGCGGTCCTCAGCAGGCTGGAGTCTAAGGTGCCTATGTTTGGCTGCTGTAACAGACCTGGTTGACCTCCAGAGTTGTTTAGGAAAGTACTGGAAGAACCTACCAATGATGGTCTTCTGATGAGAGCTTGTGTGATGTGACTGGTTTTTCTATGGGTAAGCAGGGACGCATCCAGTTAGGTAGAACCATGCAATGGTAGGAAGTACTAGGGACCGTCTCTTTGCTGCACCTCCTGCGGGGCCACGTGGTGTGTGGGCACCTGAGGTTCTGAGGTTTAGGGACTGGGAAAGTTCTTCTGAATCATCTGCTATCTTCACTTCCTGAGCTCTCCCAGCTCTCCCGAGGGGGGGAAAAAGCTTCAGATGGGAGGAGGGGGCTAGTAGGGGTAGAAAACAGATAAGAGGAGAGAGAAGCATGGAAAGAAGTTAAACTAGAAAAAGCGGATTAGACAGTCTAGGAAAAGGTGATAACCAAGATCTTGTGATCCATCAAAAACAGTTCAGCTAATATGCAGAGTGCATTGTGTTTTTAGAGCGCTGTAAGCTGCAGGAAGAACTGTTTGTTTACACTGTGCTTTTCAGATCAATCCTCTCTGCTTGGAGAAGGTGTTTGCTTTTACAGAAGTAGGCCTGAACCTAGTCAGGGTTCACTGTGCCCAGTTCTCAGTCTGCTTGGGGAATGTGGAAGGGACCATGGAGTGCAAGGAGCTCTAACCCCTGCCAGCTGCCTTTTCTGTCTCTCCCCTTGGGGGTCTAACATAACAGAGATAAAGCCTGCACTTTTAGACTTTTGGTGGGCAGCCCAGAAGACAGAGTTGTGAAAGGGCTTGAGTGTGAGGAGTGCTGGGGTTAGGAGTCAAATGAAGAAAGGAAGTCAGACCCCCTCTGAGACCCCATCGGAAAACTCCGGCAATGTAGGGAGAGAAATCTGGGACTGGAGAGGGGAAGAGAAGGAATGGGTGGTGAGAGGAGGAGGAAGAGGGTGAGGGTTTCTCAGCTCCACTTGAAACTCATTCTTACTGTGGGCTTTCTCTCTTGTGCCTTGATCCTGATGGAAACATCTGGATGTACTGTCGGGGGGAATGGTTGACCTAATTACAAGGGGGTTGCCTCTGAACAGGGCCCAGGTATAATGTGCTCCCTTTATCTCATTTCTGACAGAAGGTAGGCACAGCCATCACTCCTTTTCTAGATTCTTCCTAATCTCTTAAAAAAAGTTAATTTGGCAGCCCTGAGTCTTCGTTGTGGCATGTCAGATCTTTAGCTGCGGCACGTGAACTCTTAGTTGCAGCACGTAGGATCTAGTTCCAGGACCAGGGATCGAATCTAGGGCCCCTACGTTGGGGGCGTGAAGTCTTAGCCACTGGACCACAAGGGAAGTTCCTAGATCCTTCCTAGACTCTTTGCCACCCCAGCCCTGGTTTTTTCTCTAGTCCACTCTTTAGTGGTGGAAGACTTGTGGGGTTTAGCAAAACAAATGCAGAAAGAAAGTAGAGATCAGCCCTGGGGTTTCTTTGGAAGGAATGATGCTAAAGCTGAAACTCCAGTACTTTGGCCACCTCATGCGAAGAGTTGACTCATTGGAAAAGACTCTGATGCTGGGAGGGATTGGGGGCAGAAGGAGAAGGGGACGACAGAGGATGAGATGGCTGGATGGCATCACGGACTCGATGGACGTGAGTCTGAGTGACCTCTGGGAGATGGTGATGAACAGGGAGGCCTGGCGTGCTGCGATTCATGGGGTCGCAAAGAGTTGGACACGACTGAGCGACTGAATTGAGAACTTTGAGCTCTGAATCCAATTCTCCTTGAGTTTGTATCTAATAACTATATTGGTGAAAAATAATAAATATGCCAGAGAGCAACTGGGAGATAGAATGGTTTAATGCTTTCCTTTGACAGGCCAGAATCTAAGGTGAGCGTCTAGAAGATGGTTGACCCTTGCGTTAGTTGAGGTCATGGGTGAGGACATTAAGGCAAGTTGAGTGACATGGAAGGGCTGGGGTTATTCCTTTAGAGGAGGTACATGGAGAGTTTCTGATGAATGGGGAAAGACTCTTCTGAAAGATGCAGATTCAGAAGCAGCGTTTCCAGATGAAGCATAACATGTGGGGTGGCTCTTCTTGCTGATTCAAGCCTGCTCTTGTGGCGGAGTGGTGGCAGGCGCCCTCTCTTACCCCTTTCATAGCTTCCCTGGTTTGTTTCCATCTTGAGAGGGGAAAAGTATCCTATAACATGAAAGATAGACCCAAAAAGAGAAAACTCAGCTATTGCCTGGAATGTGGAGACCCAGAAAAGACGACATCTACCTATCAAGTCCTCCAATTTCCCCATCTGTGCAGTCCACCCCTCAAAAAGATTGATGATTCAGTTATATTTACCGGTTTTCAGAGCCTTTTAAAGGTGCAAAGGGAAAAACAAAAACAACTGGAACTATTTAAAGCCACTTTTGCTAAAAAACCTTCTTTCCAAACTTGCCAGAGGCAAGTGAAAGTCTATTACTCATCTCGTTAATTACCCATGGGACTTGGGTTTGTGTGTGAGAAGAGGGATAGAAAATGGAGAGAATTTTAGAGTCAGAGCCAGGTAGAAGACAGCGTCTTTCCTTGTTTTCTGGAGCTCCCTAAGGACACAGAAAGAGGCTCTTTTTATCTCTGTATCCTGAATGTCTAGCATATCAAAGAGTTCAGGAAACAGGCATTTATTGAATTGAACTAATAGTTTGTTAAATTTCCATGTAGGTAAATACACAAAATTAGTTAGCTCTGGTGGAATAAGGGGCCGCAAAAGTGGACGGTAGAGCAAAGACGATCTAAAATTGGAAATCCAACGGAGAGAAGCAGAATATATCCCAAATAAGCACTGATGGGGTGGGGGTAAAAATGGACATGAGAAAGGGAGAGGGCAAAATGAGCTGGAAGAGGGAGGAGAAGTGAAGGGCACAAAGATGGAGGCAGTCTAGCTCACAGGCTATGCCACCCTTGTGCACACTTCTTCCTCCAAGACATTCAGTCTGGAGTCTTGCCTTTCGGTTGTAGTTCTGGCAAGTAGGACCCTTGGCTTCTCACTAGAGAACACAGACAGCATATTCAGACTAAGGAGGCGTAGGGAGAGAATGACTCCCAGGTGGTATGAGATTTGCGGGGGGGTCAAAGCTCTTAAAGCCAGGGGGAACGTATTCAGTTCAGTTCAGTTCAGTCACTCAGTCGTGTCCGACTCTTTGCGACCCCATGAATCGCAGCACGCCAGGCCTTCCTTTTCCATCACCAACTCCCGGAGTTCACTCAGATTCACGTCCATCGAGTCCGTGATGCCATCCAGCCATCTCATCCTCTGTCGTCCCCTTCCCCTTCTGCCCCCAATCCCTCCCAGTATCAGAGTCTTTTCCAATGAGTCAACTCTTCGCATGAGGTGGCCAAAGTACTGGAGTTTCAGCTTAAGCATCATTCCTTCCAAAGAAATCCCAGGGCTGATCTCCTTCAGAATGGACTGGTTGGATCTCCTTGCAGTCCAAGGGACTCTCAAGAGTCTTCTCCAGCACCACAGTTCAAAAGCATCAATTCTTCGGCGCTCAGCTTTCTTCACAGTCCAACTCTCATGTCCATACATGATCACAGGAAAAACCATAGCCTTGACTAGACGGACCTATGCTGTCTAGGTTGGTCATAACTTTTCTTCCAAGGAGTAAGCGTCTTTTAAATGTATTGGTGGACCTTAAAACAGAGCTGCAACAGAGAAGAGTTACTACTGCTTCAATGAAAGATAACGAGCACTTAAAGGCAACAGATGAGATTCGCCATTTGTAAAATCTGTTCAGATTGATCTCTTTGCTCAGAGCTGATCTGTTACATGTTGTAAGTGTCATGAAGAGGCCACTGAAGTTAATCAGAAACTCAATAGTCTCAATGTTACTCCACAGCAATGTGGCCTCTGGGAATTGCAGCATTGTTGCTGGGAGGCAGCATAATCATGACTGCAGAAAAAGGGGAATTGCTCAGCAGACCCTAATCTGACCCATGGAGAAGAGGACCTTTGGCGGGGCTAGGAGTCTGGAATGAAGATCCCAGGTTTTG
Organism: Cephalophus harveyi; assembly: GCA_006410635.1. Taxonomy (NCBI): domain Eukaryota; kingdom Metazoa; phylum Chordata; class Mammalia; order Artiodactyla; family Bovidae; genus Cephalophus; species Cephalophus harveyi. The sequence goes on along the minus strand of SJYT01063236.1, from coordinate 99,629 downwards.
GAAATGTATGTGTAGGGAGGTACCTCTCTTCTCTGCTGGTGGTTCCCAGACATGGATTCACAAAAAGCAAACTATCCCCTCTAAAATTTGGAAGACTAAGATTTTTTTAGGTCAGAATATTAGAAATCTAAACCTGATCTACAGTCACCATCAGTTTACAAAAGAAAGGGGTCTTTTACTCCATAAAAAGAGGAAGAATATAATCTCAGAACAAACATTGTTTTCATGATTTGTTTTGGGCAGCAGACAGGCCACCATCTGGGACTGAGAAATCTTGATCTCGCCCGCTCCTCTGCTGCACTGCCCTCGCTTTGACAGCAGGATGCGATAGCTTGAATGGCTTATTCCCGGGGACCAGACACACTCCCAGAGCCTGGGCGGCTGCAGAGGTGCCGGCAGCCGCCACTGTGGCCCTAATGGGAGTGGACCGGGTGGTCCGATTTCCTGAGTTCGCTGGGGAATTTTATGCCTTGGGGTTGTTTTTTGTGTTCTTTCATCAGCAGAGAATGCAGCGCCTTCCTCTCTCTCACATTTTCCAGGGGGAAAATCCTACTCGTTCTTCAAAACCAAGCTCAGGTGCCATGTCCTCTGAAGCTGCTTCCTGAACACCTTCCCCTCTACCACATCAGGAAGTTTTGCCTACAGTCACCCTCCCTTGTCTCCAGGGTGTTCCAAGACCCTCAGTGGCCGCCTGAAGCTGGATAGGACCAAACCCTGTCTACACTGGGCTTTCTTCCATATACTAACGAGGCGGGTAGTGTGTACAGTGTGGATGCCTTGAACAAAGAGATGATTCACGTCCAGGGTGGGAGGGAGTGGACAACATGAGATTTCATCATGCTACTCAGAACAACGTGCAATTTAAAACTTATGAATTGTTTATTTCTGGAATTTTTCATGTAATATTTTCGAACTGTGGTTGACCACAAGTAACTGAAACTTCAGAAAGTGAAACTGTGGGTAAGGTTGGGGGAACTACTGTACTTTACTTCTCTGTATTTCAGAGGATAACTTGTGTTCTAATTTTTCATTCGTGTGCTCTATTAGTGGCATAAACAGTGTGCTAAGGTGACGACTTTCCCACCGGAAGAGGGAGTTTGCGGAGACAAGAAGTGTCTATTTTTGTATCCTCAGTGCCTGATATATAGGAGGGAACTTCAAGTCCAACTCATCAGGAATTTTGTTCGGTTCAGTTCAGTCACTCAGTTGTGTCCAGCTCTTTGCGGCCCCACCGACTGCAGCACTCCAGGCTTCCCTGTCCTTCACCAACTCCCGTAGCTTGCTCAAACTCATGTCCATTGAGTCGGTGATGCCATCCAACCATCTCATCCTCTGTCATTTCCTTCTCCTCCTGCCTTCAATCCTTCCCAGCATCAGGGTCTTTTCCAGTGAGTCAGTTCTTCGCATCAGGTGGCCAAAGTATTGGAGTTTTTCAGCTCCAGTGTCAGTCCTTCCAATGAATATTTGGGACTGATCTTTAGAATTGACTGGTTTGATCTCCTTGCGTTCCAAGGGACCCTTAGAGAGTCTTCTCCAACACCACAGTTCAAAAACATTAATTCTTCGGCGCTCAGCTTTCTTTATAGTCCAACTCTCACATCCATACATGACCACTGGAAAAATCATAGCTTTGACTAGACGGACCTTTGTCGGCAAAACTTTGTTGGACTTTTGTTAGTTGCTCTGAAACTGATGACCAGTTGGCATCAGGTCTCTTGGCAGTGGGCAGTAGGTGTTGATGAAGACTGACAGCTGTTTTATGCAGACTGACAGCTGTTTTATGCAGACTGACAGCTGTTTTATGCCTTGGGGTTTTGACAGGCTTCCTTGGGGGTGGTTTTGGAGACCTACCTATAAAGACTGGGGTTCACAGATAAGACTCCAGTTTAAGAAATAGTGGACAGAATGAAAAGCAAAATACCAGCTTGTTTTGAGGTCCAAGTAGTAAAACAACTGCTTTATCTACTGAAACCAGTGTTTGAGGAAATGACCTGTCATAATGTGCTAGAGGCCCAGATGCTAAGACCAGTTTCCTGGGTCAGAGCAGGATCACCAGCAATTCGACCTGGTCCAACTTCTTTGGATTGTTCTTAATATTTTGTTATAAAGCTGACCCCGTGGTCTCTTGAGTTGCAGATGGGGGAACTGGTGTGCTTCCTGGTAGGGAGCAGGTTGTAGCAGATAGCCTTTCAAGCTGTTCTGAAAAGTCTTGTGATGGAGAGCTCCCAACTTCACAGGTAGTTTATTTTGCTTCAGGATAGTTGTGATTATTTTTAAAAGTTATTTTTATTGAACTGAAATCTGCTTTCCTTGTAACTGGGGCCCATGGGTTCTTGTTTACCCTTCAGTACCCTAAAAAGCCCCCCAGTCTCTAATCCACTTGCATATTCCAAGAAAACAAATGTCCCCAATAATTATTGTAAATCTTATTGGCTCCTTATATTATGCTTTCTCCTCTACCCCAACCATTCTTCATAAAATATATTTTTAAGTCCTTTTACAGTTCTGCTCACCCTTCTCGGGACTTGGTCTAGGTCATTAAATATCCCTGTTATTTGTTCCATTTTTCTAGAAATTTGAAAGGCTGTTAAGCTAGGTTTTCCATTTTACACTCAATGCAGGTTGATTTAAGTGTAGGATTTACCAACTAGCCTTAGTAAATTTCATTATTTTAGATTAATGTCCTGTCGGTTGAGATAGTTCTGAGTCTTAATTCAGGCAGCTTATATCACCTCTACCTCCCTTTTTTGTGAAATTAGCAAATGTTTAGGGACGCTATGTTTGTGTTTGTTGCTGTGATATGAAAAAGTGTTGAGAGTGATGAAGCCAAGCAGAATACGACTGTGGTTAATCACACAGTGACGGGTTCACCTGGTTGTCCTGTCATCCTGTATACATATTTCTGCCTGGTTGCTGTGAATATTATGAGACACTTTGTCAAGCCCTTTCCTGGTCAAGGTATAAAATAAAATGTGGCTGTTGTTTCTGCCTGTTCTTAATCTTCGTCCCCCTACCAAAATCAGAAATTTGATTAATATAGCATGACTTGTTATCAGTAAATCTCTGATGGGATAGTTTTATCTTGTCAGTTATCTCAGATAAGGGGAGGATTACCCCAAGCTATCTATATATATATATATATATATATGATTCTAATATCCTTTGAGCAAGACAATACTTTCTCTTTTCTGATTCTGTGTTTACCAAGCAATATTCTATTCTGTTCTCTTCATTGTACTGCCTTTCCAAGAAGAACTTGGGCTGGCACACTGCTTATTGCAAAGGAATTAAGCAGCAACTGAGCTTTGAAATTTCTTTCTTAGGAACTTGGTGTGTATGTGTGTGTGAATCTGTTCACTGGAGCCTGACTGAGGAGATGATGAAATCAAGTTTGCAATATATATTTTTCAAACCCCGAGATGAAATGATCCCACCAAAGGGTGACTGCCCAGGGAAGTTCAGCCTAAAGGAACCAACCAAAATTTAGATGAGAGAGAAATCACTTGTAGATTGTATGGTAGGGATCAAGAGGGGCTACCTGGAGGGGTGAGAAAAGAGAAGTCTGCTGTTCACTGATGTACTTTAAGTTTCTTTCCGAGATTCCTAGGAAGGGATATAAAGAGAAGTTCCTCCACCCTCAAATCCTGGCATAGTTAATTTGTTAGCTCATTCTATTATAAGTAGATGGTATATGAAAGTACTGAGGTTTTGAATTAAGATGATGGCAGACTTGTAAAGTCCAGTAAGAGTGTTTTCTATTTATGATGATTCTAACTAGTTGCTTCTGTCAGCTGGTAATAGGTTACATCCGAGTTTACTTCTGAACTACAGCCACGGCCATTCTTGCAGCTCCCTGCTACTGAATGGCTCCAAGGTCCCAGCGGGCCAAGGCATGGGGACTCATCAGTCACAACTGCACACGTCTGTGCAAATCAGGACCAGGGGCTTTTCCTCCGTTTCATGCTTAGGAAGGAACAGGAATAAGATCTCTTGTTCCTTTTTTGGCCTTTGCCACCTTCCTAGTACCTTGCTAGGACGTTGGACTTTGCCCCCTTCCTAGACTTGGGAAACCTTTTTCCTCACTTCTCTGTTTCTCACAGGCACCTTCCTACTCTACCTCCAGGATGTGACTGGATGGCTTTTTGCTTTCCCCAACAACCATGGGTTCATTTTGCTTCCGCTTTTCATCATGACAATATCCCTGAACTGAGAATTTAAAACACTAAGCTTACCAGGTTGAAACTGGAGGGAGAGGGAGAAATACAGAAAGCCACAAAACAAAATTAATAGCTAAAAGAAATTCTGGTGCAAGACTGTTCATAAGCACCAGTTAGCCTCACACCCTCTGCTTGACTTCTCTGCTCTTGATGTGCACTTCCTCAGGTCGTCTGGTCTCCCAGCTCTTGATTTAGAGCCGTTTGGTGTTTCTGGCTAACAAATCCAAAATGGCTGCAATAGGAAGAATGCCATGAATCAGCATTCCACCTCCCTTGCTTATTGATGGTCAAATAATTGCTCACTTCTCCCACGGTGAGGTGCTTAAATGTTGTGGTCCATTTACTTGTTTAAGCTGGTTTGTGAAGGAGGGAAGTTTCACCAGTTCTTTTATTGTTGCATCTTTTCCTTCAGTTGAGATGCTACTTTTAGGTTCCGAGAACCTCAGGACACACTGTGTTCGTAACTTGTGTATCTAATATTGTACAAGCTTTTTGTGTGAGCTGCTTTGCCAGCGGCAGTGTTGATGCGCAAATTTGGGTTGTTTCTCAGGTCTTCAGGGTTTCCTGTGTTGTGATGACCAGTGTGGCTTCTGCAGGAGCCCAGGGGCAGAGAATCAGGAGAAGCAGGACAAAGGGGATGGCTGAAGGGTGACAGCCAGTCTCTACACTCTATCAGAAATGTATCTAAATCCCATTTTGTAAATTCCACTCCATTACTATGATCCAGAAAATTCAGTAATGACTGCCTCGATCCAATCCCAGTGAACTTCATGGATTTTCCCTTAGGGGCTACCATTTGTCTTCAGAGCTGTTCATGTCATTTTTCTAACCTTGTGCACTTGTATCGAGGTATAACAGAGCATTCAGGGTGGTGGATCCCCTTCTCTCGGTCCTCTGAATTTTCAGACTGTTTTCTGGGGACACTAAATGCCACTGGACAGCTGATAGTCCCCTTCTTGCAAGTCTTACTTGCAAGACTTTCAAAGTCTCATAGAAGTTGAACAGAATACAAGTTCAATAACTGGTAGGTTGTGCCACAGCCAATGTTTAAACATCTACTGATCTGTACATAAAATGGGAGGACTGCAATGATGATTACCTGTAGCTTTAACTTTCTTTTTCAGTTGGAATATGTTCTGCTTTGTTCTAGTGTTGTTGTCATTGAATCAGAAGCTATACTGCCAAGAAACAAAATTTAAATTCCCCATTCTCTGGGTGCCGCTCATAATTCCATTAGACTGTAAGTTCCTTGAGGGTCTGGCAGTGTCTTGTTCGCCACTGTGATCCCAGTGCCTGGCCCAGGATCAGCTTTGATTGTGCCGAGAGTTGAATGGTCATTAAACATGGGTTAATCTCTCCCTCTCCATGGCTGGGCTGACACTACCATCTTCTGGTTTTCTTTCTGCCTCATGAGCCCTTCTCAGTGGTCTCTTGCAAGCCTAAGCTAGGTCTTGGGCACTAAAAAATCTTTATTTCCATGACCTCAGGCGGACTTATGGCTTAAGATTATATGTCAATGACTCCCCAGCTTAGATCTTCAGCTGCAGACACTCCCATGAGGCCCAGAATGAACTTTTAACTCCTTGAGTGTCTAGCAGGTGTCTTATACAAACACACCATGTTTTAAAACAGAACTCTTGACTTTCCCAATGCCACCCTCAAGCTGTTCCTACTCTAGTCTCCCCTTGTGTTAGTAGTGGGGATCTAATATATTCAGAACCCCCCGACTGGGTTCACATTTGATTTGTCTGCTCTTTTTCACAACTCCACATTGAATTCCTCATCCAGTCCTGTTACTGCTATCTCTGAAATACATTCTTGGCTCATCTACTTTTTTGCTAATTGGTGATTACCACTGTCAGGCAAGGCCACCCTCACCATGTGCCTGCATGACTGACGGATTAGGAGAGCTGCTTGACTGCTTTTGCTCTAACTTTCCTGGGTCTACTCTTTACACAACAGCTGAGTGATCTTTTAAAAATGTAAATCCAGATCCTTTTGTAGTTCATGAGCGTGATGATTGGGTGTTCACGCTACTGCGTGACATGCGCCTCCCCGCAAAGCTTGTTACGACACCGGCACAATACCTGTCAGACGTGAAAAAAAAAAAAAATGTAAATCCAATTCTGCTTTGCTTAAACCTTTTCTCTGGCTACCCTTTGCACTTGGAATAAAATCCAGACTCCTTGCCATGGCCTGAAAGACGTGGCAATCCCCATTACAGTGCATCTCTTTGGTTTTACCATCTGTCTACACACTCTGGTCCATCCAACTTTAGCCCTCAAATACTCCAAACAGATTGTTCCCTCAAGATCTTTCCCTAGTTGTTTCTTCCATCTGGAGCATTCTTTCCTCTGATCTTTGGTCTGGACCTCCCTCAACATTCAGGTCTTAGTTCGCGTGTTGCCTCTGGAGAGAGGCTGTGCCCGTGTTCCCTACCCAACGCTGCCTCTGCTGCGGTGCTTTCCGCCATGGCCCGCCGCGTGGTCTTCACAGCGCACATCACCATCTGAAATTATCTTATTTATTTTCTTGACCCCTGCCCATTTTTCCAGTTGATATGTAGGCTCTGTGAAAGCCAGGAACATTGTCTTCCCTATATCCCATTGTATCTCCAGCATCTGGCATATAGTAGGTGCTTAGCAATAGCTGGATGAATGTATTGAATATCTGAATGTGTTGAGTGGGTGAACATTGAATGCAATCGGTGATGCAAATGCAAATAATGCCTTTGTCGAAGTCCCGTTTTCTCTCCCTTCATAACTCGTGATTACACAGTATCCATATTTTTTCAGTAACAGTCTTAAGGTGACCACCATTGCTACTTCTCAGGTGGAATTAACTCTCACTCATTAACTGAAAAGGCTAGCTAAGAATTGACTCAAGCTTGTCTGCTGAACATGAAAAGTTAATAGCCCCCGGAGTCTTAAATTCTTCCTCTGATGCTTTTAATGATATTTTCATGTTAACCATATTGTAACAGTCTAAGGATGTAGAAAAGTCAGAAATTAAACATCCTTTAGGGTCTGTTTTGGGGTTTGGTTTGATTAGGAGGTGAAGAGTATAGGGGAAAAAGTTAAAAAAATCAGAATTAGTGTTGCTGTAATGATCATAGGGCTTCAAATGTCATAGTAGCATAAATAAATGTTGCTGACTGGTGCCGTGTGTTTACTGGGGCAACTTATCACACTCATGGCTCCTCGGGGTGGCTCCTGACTTCACACATTAGAGGATATCTCTACTGAAGATTAATCCCTCCTGGAATAATCCCCTCTCTGTCTCACTTCAGATCCAAACTTCTTTGAGAATCTATAACGTCACCTCAGTGACAGAGACTTCACCCACACCTATCACTTGGCCCCTGTGTGTTCGTATGCGTACCCTCGCCTTTGCGGCAGCCCTCTACATTCAGACACGCAAGTGTGCAGAGGGACAAGAACTTAACTCTCCATGGAGAACTTGGTTTAAATTTTATTTTGCACATTCTATGGGAGGGGTGAAGGAGAGCAAGCATTTACCGAGTGCCCTCTATGTGTTATGCAATATTTTCATATGCTATCTTGAATAAGGGATATGAAACCTTGAATAAAATCTTTCTAAGTAATCTTTTTATCCCCTATGTCTGATCACTGGTAGTAATAGGCTATCAGAGAAGTAGATAGGTATTTCATGCAAATAACATCACCTCTAAATAGTTCTAAAAAAAGAAGTTGAATAGCAGATAAGAAAAGGAGCTAGGTATTCTAGTTAGTGAAAAAAGCCTTATGATCAGAAATCTGATTCTCGTCAAAGGGGCCTAGATCTCTAGGATCTCTAGGTGATGCAGAGGAAGCTGAGGGTAGTGAATTATCCTAGGAAAATCCAACCTTAGAGACATTACTTGTTAAACACATCATTCCTGGGAACCTGCTCTGAAGGGGGGCACTCTTCCAGCTGCTGGGGACATCTGTGATTAAGACCCAAAGTATTTATCCTCATGGGATCCACTCCTAGGAAAGGGCCCCTCTTAGGGAGATGCTCAGCCTTTAATATGGGAAATCTGAAAAACATGTAAGGTCAGGTGCTTGTTTTGGTTTTTGTTTTAGGCAAGAAGTAGATTTAGGACACTTGTAAGAGATGCAAGCGGGCGGTTGAGGCACCTCTGTCCTTAAGTGTGAGCGGGCTACAATTTATAATGAAAAAAAAGGGGAGGGGAAAAGACTGCCTTCTTCAGGTAGACGTAGGTGCAAACGTGAGACACACATCATTAACTCCTCCTTCACTGGTTCAAGCATGCGAGTGCTGTGCTCTGCTCTTGTAGACGCCTTTTTAAAGGTAAAATTCTTTTACATATCATTATTTTTCTCATCCACGGATCAGTCTTGAGTCAGTCCAGGTCAGTCCAATCTTGAGTCAGTCCAGAATGAAGATCATCATCCTTTCTTTTACAATTTCAATATCCTCAAATATTTCTTTTCGTTTCTCTGGTTTTGATTTTTCACTGGGTCTATTTCCAGTCTTAGCATGGCAATTTCATCCTGCAGCATGTGCCTTTTTTGCTTTTTCATGACTATCAGAAACCCGATGTCTGGACTTACTGAAGTTCAGATTCTTTGTGTCTCAGCGCAGAAGGAATTCAGCGAGAGGCAAGGTGATAGGCAAGAAGTAGATTTATTAATATAGAATGGTTGTAAGAGATGCAAGCAGGCAGGTGAGGCAGCTCTGCCAGGTCAGGTCCTTTTGAGATTGATCTAGATAGGGGAAGGCCACTGAAGTTCCTCCAGAATAGAGTTGGGTCCTGCCCCCCAGGAGCTTATAGTCTGAGAAAAAGGAAAGACACGTGCTGACTGCCATTGCGAGGCAACAGTGCGAAGGGCTTCTGCTAAAGCCTGGCAATTGAGGGGAAGAGATGGTCCTCAGTGGGAAGATCTGTTTTGGACAAGGAGGTATTAAACTCTATCTTCCTGAGATAAAATTTGAGCTCATGAAGGTTAATTTGGAGTGGGGAGGTCTGCCTGGTATAGCTCCACGGCACAGGCACTTAGTGAGTCAGGAAGGGGAGTCTTTCTAAAAGGCCAAATAGCGCCAACTTGGAAGATGAACCTTTGTGGTTGGAGGGTCGTGTAGGGACTGTTCTATCCCCTTGTTACTGTCTTCTGTGTGAGGGGAAAGAATGCAGGCACTTTCAAATTAGGAAGGTTGAAGGGCAAATTAAGGCTTTCCCTCTGATTGACTTGAACAGCCTCAGTAGGGGGAACTAAACAGTCAGTGGCAGAACAAAAACGAGGGGATGGGGGAGAAAGAATAGCTGCTATGGCTGGGGAAGGAGCTTGGAGGAGGGGGCATGTGACTTTGAGAAGGTCAAGGTTAAAGCAGAGGCACTGGGTTGTCTCCAAATGAAAATTCAGAGTGAGCTGAAGAAAAGTCTAGAAGTCTTAATTAATAAAGGTACTGAATTTTGTAACCTAGGGGTTTTTCCTTTAAAAACATGTGCTGGTATAGTTTTGAAAAAATGGGTTCTGTGATGTCTGCTTTTGCATCTAAGCATTTAGATAAGAATATATATGTCTTTTTAACCAATAAGGGGTGGGAAACTCAGAGATAGAAGAGAAGGGCTGAAGAAAAGAGAACCACTAGCTGGAATAGTGGGGAAAAACTACCGTGTCCAGTCATAAAGCGGTGGAATTTTTCTTTAGCACGTGTCAGAATATTTAAATCTCAAAACTTGTTGCTTTGCTGAAAAGTTAGAGAATCAGAACCAAAAGTTAATAAACCAGATGATGCCTCAAATCTCGGGATTCTTACCTGTGGAGGATGGCGATAAGTTACTGCCCTGCCAGGGATGGTGGGAGGCTTAGAGGAACTAGTATCTGTGACATCCTAGTAGAGTGCCCCACCATAAAGGTGTGATGCTCAAGAAATGCTCCTGCCCTCCCTTTGCTGTCTGCCTTCATGAATACTATCAGGAACATGTCTGCCCTTCTGCTGTGCCATCTACTGCATCTCCCCCTTCATTATCTCTCTTTCTTCAGACTTCCCTGTCCACTAAAACTGTGAGTCAGTCCGTCCCAGCCTTTCCCCGCTTCCTTTCCTTTCCCTTGCTTTCTTTCATAGTCAAGTTCTGCCCTGAGACCCTCTTCCAGGGAGCCCTAAAGCCAGTTATCTGCTGTGGTTATAGAAGCTGTTTCCTAGCTATCCCTCTGGGGTGGCCACTAGAAAGCATGGTGACCATCTCTTAGAATCACCGAAGCCAACTCTTCTCACCCTGCCAGACCTGGAAATCCAGGATTTCCAGTTTCCAGTTTTGGAAATGACCAAGCTGCAGTTTGTCGAGCATTTAATCCTGGGCTGGAAAGGAGTGTTCACTGGGCTCATGGAGCTTGCCTGTCTGGACACTACCCGGCCAAAGTCTTTGGCTTTTGGGATCTGAGCGTTTGCCTCCCAGCCGTCCTTCCTCTCTGCGCTTGCTTTTCTGATCCGCCACCCCCATCACCAACATGAGAACCCCACTGGCACCCTTTCTGTCCTTGTTAGAACCTCATTACTCATTAGCTTTCAAGTAGACACAAAAATATTCTTGCTCAATTTCATGCCTAGCGAGCTTGTTGAGGGCCCACTGACTGCCTGTTGTAAGGTGGATTGTGATTTCTCATTAATAGCCATTCAGTGCTGCCTCCTCATGTTTAGGGATGAGGCAGTGGCAAAGGGGGATTATTATTATTCATAATAATAAGAACAACTACCATTAATGTCAGGCACTTTACACAAGTTATTTAACATAATTCTTACAAATCTGCAACAATCCTATAATTTAGGTATCCTGTCCCCATTGTGCACACAAGGAAATGAAGGCTCAGAGAAGTCACGCAGCTAAGCAGGTGACGTAGCTGGGCTCCAAGTCTTTGTCTTCGGAGCGCGTGCTCCTCCGAGTCCTGCTGCGCTCTCTTCTGGTGGTATTAAGGAGTGGGTCAGCCTTGTCTGCATGTAATCCGAACAATACTGAAGCATGCAGTTTAGGACTCCACTTCCCCACTCTGGCACTTCTGCCCTAAAGCACAGCCACTACCCTAGACTTTTTCAGAACGAATACTACCTGCCAGATTGGAGGGGGGCACCATATGGCCTTGCTTGAGCTCAAACATCCCATATCGATTTCTATATCTTATTGCCTTCCTCCTTCCCATCTTCCTCTCCCAATATCCCAAACATCTTTGTATCTAAGATCTTCCTGGATCCTCAAAATAACCCTGTAAGGTAGGCAAGGCTAAGCTTATTATTTTGAGTGTATGGATGAGGAATTTAAGGCTCACTTGACCTACATGGGCTCTTCCAATTTACACAGCAATTTGGGGGTGGTGCCTCTTTCTGGTTGCCAAGTGAAATCATTCATTCTCCAAGGGAGCTGACTTGTTTGGGGACTTTAGTTGAGAGCCAGCTTTCTCGAGGAAAGGTTATTTTGGAGTCGGTTGGCTCAGCACGTCCTGGGAAACGGGGTCTAGAGGATGGGGATTTGAGGGAAATTCTAGACCAGTTAACTCTCTTGCCTTCTTTCTTTTGATCACTTTCTCTGTAAATCTGTATTTTTTGTTTTGAGTTTGTGCATTTCTGATTTCATTCTGACTCATGCCATTGGGTGATAGTCTTTCTCTCCATCACCAGGGTGAGTTAATTTGTAAGACAGAATTACAGAGAGGCGAACAACCTAGGATATCTTGCAGGAATAAGAGTGTAAGAGGAGATCAGTGTCCAGCTGGCGTTTGTTATGCAGTTCAGCTTGGGCCTGGAGCAGAAGTTGCTGAGGGACCTAATGGAGTTACTATTTTCTTTGTAGCTGGAGGTGAAGTCAGTCAGAGTGGGGAAGTGGTTCTTGGGGACAGCTCCAGGCTGGTCTGGTTGGAGGAACAGAGGGGATCTGAGAAAACCGACTTTCATGAGTCTGGAGCAGAAGAAAGGGAGAGGGAGCTGGGTCCATATTGGGCTGAACTCAATTGCTGGACCAGAGGCATTCACAGTGAAAGAATCTACAATGAAAACAAAGCCTAGTGAACGGCCACCTGAACATTTTGGCAGGTGGTAGCTATTCAAAAAAAGCTAATTGTCTTTCTGGTGGCCTAATTCAAGACTGATGGTATAATTTTCATCCAGAGAAGAGTTCGTGTCATCATTGCTCCTCGTGTTTCAGCTAAGGTAGACGGGACCAGACAGAGGCACCTGGTGTCTGATGTTGGAGTTAATCAGATCTGGATTTGAGCTCTGAACGCCACTGTATGATACTGGACAGAGTCATTTCATTCTTCTAAACCTGAATCTTCATTTGAAAAATGGGGATAATACTTAGCTTGAAGGGTTAGAGCTAGACATCTGTGATATAAGGTCTCAGATGCTCAGTAATGAACATATGAGTGAGCCAAGCTGCACTCATATGGACTAAGTTGCTGTTAAGACTGGAGAAAAACTTGTTGTTGAAGACCATACCTGACTTCAAGGCCTGTATTGAAGGCTGGATATCCTGGGATGGGCATTCCATTGGGTCTCAGCGTCAGGAATCCTTAAAGTCAGGTCTTGCATCCAATCTGAAGGCGGGGGGTCATCAGCAATGAGGACTTCAGAGTCCTAAGCCCCTGGGGATATGATGATCTTCCAAGCTGGGAAAGTTGTTTGGATCCAGAGAAATTGGTCAGGTAGGACAGGCGTGACCTCTTCTGGCTGCCAAGACAGCAGAAATTCCTGCAGCAGCTACTAACTACATCTAGATGTTATGCCTACAGGCTTGTGGGGCAAAGGCCCCACCGACCCTGAGTCCTCAGGCCCTGCTGCTGTCTCCTGGGCTCCTCACATGCCTCTGTGATCTTGGGATGCTGCTTCTTCATTGAGTCTGGCTGCCTGAAGCTAGTCTGCTGTATTATGTGCCATTTTTAATCCCCTGTGATTAGGATTACAAATGTCTAAGGCTGTGTTTTCCCCCAGAAGGCATCTGTGGATGCCCTGGGGGAGCAATTCTCCTGTTTGTACTTTCCTGAGACAAAGCAGCAGGGCATGAGGACTCTGAGGGCTGATTTGGAGGCTGGCTGATCCATTTTGTGAGACTCCTCGGCTGGTCCTTTCTTCATGCTTTCCCAAATGCTTTCCTCCCCAAAGATGATCCAGACACCCTCCCCTTATTAGGGGCCGGGCATCTCTCCTTGGGGCTTGTCACTTTTGTCTCATCTGCCTCCAGGTGTATTGCAATAGCTTCCTTGGTGGTCTTTCTGCCTCTAGTCTCCATCTGCTGCAAACCATTCTCCACATGGTGGCCAGAATTTGTTTATTCAAGCAGTCACCACCTGATCATCGAATATTTATCAAGACATCTTGAGTCTGCCGCTTCTGCGCTCCTGGAATTCACAGTCTAATTAACAACCTTCCATCATTTCTGACTCTACTTTTCTTCTTGCCTTCAAGCAAAATATCCCCAACCATCGATCCTTTGGACAGAATCCTGGTGGGTGCCCTCAAGCCTCCAGGAACCAGGAGTATAAGAGAAGAAATCAGTGCTCTGCTTGCTGCCACATCAGATCTGGGTCTCCTGGCTCCTCACAAGACAATGTTTCGGGACTTGTCTTCATCTTTCCTGATCCCAAGACTTTTGCTTCTGGGACTCATCTCCTGGGGCTGGCCAGAAATCTCAGGGCCTTACTTAACCTTTTTTCTCAGCTCCCTTGGGTCCCTGGGGGATAATTCACAGCCAACAGCGTTGCCTGCTCTGGATCCCAACTCTCTGCTCAGCCTTCTGCCAGCTCATCCCCTACTTTTACACTGTCTGCTCTTTGGCCATTTCTCTTGGAGCTGCTTCTGGAATACCTTTTCCCTGCGTGCTTACCTTGAATGTGCTTGCCCATCCTTCCAGGTCCAGCTCAAATGCTACCTCCTCTGGAAGCCTTCCTTGACTCTGGAAGGCACCCCCTCTCCTGGGCTGCCTCTGTAGCTTCTGTTTACTCCCATCATTGCAACTGCCTGAGAAGAACACTTCCTGTGAGAGCATAAGCTCCCTGAGGACAGGAACTGCGGCAATCCTGTCTTTCTACTGCCTGGCACGTAGGTGCTACCCACACATTAGTGGAAGGAAGGAAGTTTTGGCTGAACCCTTCCTCTCTGCCACCTCTGACCTGGGACTGGGAAACTGGAGAGGGTGGGAGATGGGGGAGCAGGTATGGTGGGGGAGCATAGTGTAACATGAAAATAAGTAGCCAATTCTTCCTAATAATGCCTGATTTCCTACTCTGCACTAATTATAATTGCTTGCTAGGATATAGGGTATTAATCACCACATGTGGCACTTCTGCAGAGTTGCAGCACAGTGCCTGGCAGTATGGCAACTGGTATGCTCAGAAAACCCCCATGAAGATGAACAAGGGTAGGTCAGAATTCCTGGGTAGCCCTTGGCCTTTGCTAGGCCCTGGGAGAGCACCAAGGTTGGTGAGAAGTGGGCTTCTGCCCCCAGAAGAGCTTACAGCCTCCCTGGGGAGCAGATGTGCATGTATTCTGAGTTATAAGGACAAGCCAGGTTACACAAAGCCTTTGACTGGGAATCAAGAGGACAGGGTCTTGCTCTGACTTGACTACTAACTGGTGATATGACTGTAGCAAGCCTTTCTTGGGGCTTCTTTCCCTCTTAACACAGGGTAGGGGACTGAGCTAGATTCCAAAACATGAAGGCTGAAGGCCTCTGTCTGGAGTTCTTTTCCTTTCCAGCTGTGCCTATTAAATACTACTAAGGGACCTCCCTGGTGGTCCAGTGGCTAAGACTCTAGGCATCGCCCAAGGCAGGGGACCCAAGTTCCATCCCTGGCCAGGGAACTAGATCCCACCCGGAGCAGCTAAGAGTCTGCCTGCTGCAACTAAAGATCCCACGTGCCACAACCGAAGGTCCTGTGTGCCACAATGAGGACCTAGTGCAACCACATAAATTATTTAAGTTAAAAACACACTACCCATTCTTGAAGGTCAGGCTCAATGCCTAGGTCTCTGAGCTTTTCATTGTTCTCCCCGATGTATAAGGGTGCTCCTTCTTATGAACAAAACCTGAGCGTGCTTCTGTCCCAGGGCCTTTGCATCACTGTTTCCTCTCTGGGATACTTCCCTCACCGCCAAATAACCACACAGCTGACCTGGTCACTTTCTCAGTGTCTGTGAAATGTCCACCTTTGCAGAGATGCCTTCCTTGACCATCCCGTGTAAAACAGCCCTTCTTTTTCTATGTCAGACTTTATATATATTTTTGATAGTACTTGTCCCTGTTTGGCATTTTGTATATTCACTTGTTCATTGTCTCTCCTCTGCAGTTGGAATGAGAGTAACCACTTCATTTTGTTTATAATTACAGTCCCATGGCATGACATGTAGGGGCCCCTCAATGGAGAAGTTTTGGATAAAGGAATGAATGAGTGAATGAATGAAGTGTGCTCATAACTCTTTGCCTCTCAGAAAACTTCTATTTGAATGAAAGGAAAGCGAGTGGCCAAATAGCTCTACAGCCTGAGAAGATCTTGGATTACATTTCATCTCATTCTGTTCTCACAAAACACTTTGAAGCATCAGTACCTCCCTTTTACAGACGGCAAGACTTGAGGCTCAGAGGATTTAAATCATTTGCTCAAGATCACACAGCTAGAAAGCAATGGAGGCAGTATGGGAGCCAAGGTTTGGCTCTAAAGCTCTTTCCATTTTCCATGCTACTGCTTCCCTGAGGGCGGGGAGAGGAGAAGCGGCCCTCTGATCCCCAGGATGGACTCTTACCACAAGAAGTGTCTGGGATTGGTGGTGCTAGGAAACTGCTTGGCCCTGTTTCCCATCTTGCTCGTCTTCCTTCTCTTATCCTCCACTTTCTCTCTAGTTTTCCATGTCTCCCAATCTTGCGGTGCCTTCAAACTCCTGTTTTTCTGGGATGGGCACATTGCAGCCAGTCTCCGGGAGTCCCGCGGGCTTGCCCTTTCTCAGTCATCAGTTTTCACTCCTGGGTTGCCAGGGAGCGGTGGTGGGGCGGGGCTTCGCTGTGCTGACAGCTTGTCTCAGCGGGGCCAGCGCAGCCACTTGCAGTCTGATAGCAGCAGGGAACAGAGAGTGTTGCCTCGCGAAGTTCATTGTTCCAGCCGAACCATGGCCCCGCCAGCGGGCCCTGCAGGACGCAGGAGGGCCGTCCTCAGGAGCGGGAGCGGAAGAGGGGAAGAGGCAGAGGGAGGGAGACAGGGAGCCCTTCAAGGATGTCGCTTTCAAGGATGTCTCTTCAACCTTGGGACTGCTTCCGGACTAGGGCTCCAGGTGGTCTCCTGAGCAGAAGGATGGCGGGAGTAGGCTGTAGACCCTTTGCCCTGAAAGTAGCTGCAGTTGTACCATTTGCGGTTGTTTGAGTTTGATGATTTTTCTAGGACCCTCGAACGTTGGTAGTCCAGGTACCCTCCAGAGCCTGCCAAGTATTGTTATAGGCGAGAGTGCATCAAGCTCTCTTCTTCCTTTGGGAAGGGTGATAGCTTTCAAAGGGGTGTGGCGGGAGAGGGTAAGGGCCTCAGGTGGCTGGCGTTGGTAGCCCAGGGATCTAGATGAGTCCTGGGTGGCAGTGTCCGAGTGGTCAAAGTGGCAACCTGAGCCTCGAGCGGGCCCTAGGGCGTCTTTAACCCCCCTCAGTCATAACCCTTGTGACACACTTGTGCAGAGAGCGTGCTTTCGTCTGCCCTCCCTGTGCACCCTGGACCTCAGATCCTGTGCAGAGAGCAGGCTGTATTCTGTGGGAGCTGGAACAGGCCCAGCTCCTGTATTCTGTGGTTGCTGTCTTGGCCCCAGGGTCTTGGTGGGGAGCAGGATTAGGGGTAGGGGTAGGCCCACGGGGCTAGCCTGGAGGCGGCATCCAGCTCTAACACGTCCTGGTTTTATAGAAAGAGGCTGGGGAGAAAGGCGAAGAAGCCCGGCTGCTCTGATTCTTCAGCTCCCGCTTTCCAAAGACAGGCGCTGGACGGACATGCTAGGACAGGAGCAGGCCCTGGGGACTCTAGACACTTAACGGGGACAATGGTGGAGGCCAGAGTGGGCAGCAGGTGGTGCTGAGAGACAGCCAATCCGCTAGACCCAGGCCAGCCTGCTGGGAGCTGGAAGGAGCTGGAGAGGGAGGGGCAGCAGGGAGCCGTCCCAGAGGAACAGGGCCCCAGGTTGGGGAGAGAAAAAGAAAAGAAACCAGACCGCGGAGAAAAGGGGAGGAGGAAGAGAAAAGAACCTGCGGGGTGGGGATGGGGGTGACTTGGGAGGAGGAATGTTCCAGCTACTCCAGGCAGCAGGGGACGATCTGGGCGGGCCTGGGCAGGCCAGGGAATGGGCGTGGGG
>SJYT01063236.1:39352-82009 GCA_006410635.1 Cephalophus harveyi | reverse complement strand
GGGTGGTCGTGGTGGGGGGTGGGGGGCTGGAGGAGACGCAGGTCTGTGAAATGGGGAGGGGTGTGTGTGTGTCTGTGAAGAATCAGGGCTTCTCCTTAGGGACCGCTTTGCTCAGTGGGGAACTGGCTCCAGGTGGCAGACAGACGCCATTCTCACCCGTGACAAAGAAGAGGTGCTGGGGCACAAAGGCTGTGACCCGCAAAGCGCAGGCCCAAGCCTCCTGCTGCGGCCCGTCCCTCGCCTCCGCTGACTCGGGACTGGTCCTGAGCTGCCCTCTTCTGCCGCCGTGTCCTCCGCCCCGGAAGTGGTAGTGTAGTCCCCCAGCTCAGCGGGGGCATGAAGGTGCCCTCGGGCTTCCTCCTGACTTCCTCCTCCCCTGCTCGACTTCCTCTTTTCTCCCTATTCTTTCCTTTTCTTCCAAGGCCTCTCCTTTGCTTTCTTGTTTATATGATTCCCATATTTAAAAATGAATATATGCTCATTACAGGAAAGTTGGGAGAGTGCACGCAGAAAAATACTCAAAGAGAATAAACTTAGAACCTCACTGCATGCAGATAATATAGTGCTTTGGTCTGGTTTCTTTTTCCTGATCTGGTGCTTTACCCCGTTAAACCTGTATACACTGTGTACGTATACAGTGGTATGTCAAACTTTCTCTCTTTATAGTATCCATTAAAGACCCTTCAAATAGATTATCAATAGTAATCTGTCCTAAAGAGTTGCCACTATTATTTGACCGTTCAACTTTTACCAGACAGTTATTACATTTTTATAGTTTTTCATCAATGTAAATAACACCGTAATGTGAGCCTCTCAGTGCATAACACTGTGTGTGTTTTTTTGGTAATTATTCCCTCCATTTGTTTCTGCCTGGAAAGTGTTTCCTACCTAACTGAAGGTCGGCATTAATCCAGAGGCCCTCCTGCAAAGCTAACTCTGGCCCAAAGGGCAGGAAAGCTTCACCTGCCCTCTTTTATCTGAGGTATCCACTGCTTTCCTGCGAACTGGCATTCCTTTAGCAAGGAGCCAGGGAGATACTTTTGAGAGGCAGTGTTTGACACCAACTACTTCCCTCCAAAAGACCCAAATGAATCCTAACACAACAAACACAAAAGCCACAGTAGCGAGGAGGCCACCTGTCTGACTTTTGGGTGAGCTGGTTCCTTTTGGCCATATTGTGTTAAACATGGATTGATTAACATGCTCTATCACCTGTCTGCTCCAGGACCCAGCCAGGCACTAAGTTGTCATCTCTGGCTGAAAAGGTGGGCGACAGAGAGGCAAAGGGCACACTCTTCACTCCCCCTATCCCATGCTGTGATGAGAGGCTCTTTCCCAAAACTCCCGAGGCGCAAAGCCCCACTCTTGCCTCCAGCAGATTCTAGTTACAAATCAACAGGGAAGGGCCCGCTGTCTACTGGGGAGAGAGATCCACCCTTTTAGCAAGAAGCTTGGGGTTCAGATTTAAAGAGAAGGGTGGTATGGTGCTATTCAGGTGACTGTGAGAGGGTTCTGGAGTCCTTGCTGCAGAGAAACGCCCTCAGGGTCGGGTTCCCCAGGGAAGGAAAACTCTGCCATCTGCCATTTCTGTGTTGTCTGACCAGGGCGTGGGAGTGTGCTTCCCCTGTGTCTCCTCCCAGTTCACCCATCCAGCGTGGCTGCTGGGACGATTGCCGAGTGACTGCTATGTGTCCAGGTCCTGGGCTTGGGTAATGAGCAGGTTTAGGAAAAGCACACGACATGGTTTCTTTTAAAGAAGCAGAAAATCTGATGGGTCCCAGGCAGGCCCCCAGTTTAGGATAAAACCGGAGCAGAGCAGGTGGTTCTCTCCTGCCTGATTCTTCCCATAAGATAGCAGCGTGATCCCAACAGGACCTCCATGGAGGAACAGGGGTTTGAGTTGAAGAGATNTTAAAGAAGCAGAAAATCTGATGGGTCCCAGGCAGGCCCCCAGTTTAGGATAAAACCGGAGCAGAGCAGGTGGTTCTCTCCTGCCTGATTCTTCCCATAAGATAGCAGCGTGATCCCAACAGGACCTCCATGGAGGAACAGGGGTTTGAGTTGAACAGATATGAGAACAGGCATTCCAGGTGGTGTGGGCAAAGGTAGGAGGTGGGGACCGGCAGGGTGCTGGGGGAGGGGAGGATGCCGTGGTTTCCTGGGAGAGTGTGTCCTAGGCTGTCGCTGGCAGCTTCTCTGAGGAGGCACTTTCCCCATAATACAGGTGTGTGCTGGTGAGCTGGCATTGCAAAAGGGGACAGAAAAATATGGAGACTGATTTAAGCCTTTGTGAGGAATTCTGGCAGCTGGTTGCTCACCCCTGGCCACCTGTGGGCTGCTCACAAAGCTCTTTCTCAGGCTGGGCCCTGTTTAACTCTGGGCGCCGAGTCCCACCTGGGTGGGGGAGAGGCTGTTGCTTCATCCGTGGTGCGAGGTGAGGCCGTGTTTGTGAGAGCACCGCATGAACTGCCCAGCACTCAACTCACTTGCGGACCCCAAAGCTAGGTTCCGGGCCTCAGCCTCCTGCCAGCTTGGCAAAGCCCCGGTTCACACCTAGGGAAGCCAGGCTTGACAAAAGCGTGATCCAGACCCCACGGGTGATCTCGAGTGGCTTTCTCCAGCCCGCAAACAAGTCATTTGACACTTGCTGCCTCTTGACCTGAGAGGCTAGGAGGACTGAGGTCCCCGTCGGTGACTGAAGGCGGCTCACACTCAGGTCTCTTGCCTCCGAAGTTTTTGGCTCTTCACCGTCCCGCCACGTGCAGTGGGGGGTTGGGCATGGGAGAGGTAGTGAGGAGGTGAGAACAGGAGGCTGGGAAGAAAGAGGGAGTGAAGAAAGGTGAGGATGCCAAAGGGTTTCTGCTCTGGTATCCATTTGTGGGATACGAAATACATACAAGTCAACATTTGATCTCTTCAAAGGAAGGCTATCTTGCTCTAGACATCGGAGGCCTGATGAAAGATATGACGCTGGAGATGATGCCTTCCGTGGAGGTGATGTCTCCACTCACTCCCCTATGATGGATAACAGGATGGGGTGAATCTTCTCTGAGGGTGTATGAAGGGGATAGGTTGGAACAGTTGGGGATGAGAGTGTGGATTCACAGACCTGACCAGTCCACTAGCTCTGCCTCCACGGACTCTGTGACCTTGTATGGATTATTTCCCCTCCCTGGACCTGTTTCCTCATCTGTAAAATGGGGATAATAATAGTGCCTACATGTTGGATGTGTTGCGGAGATTAGATGAGTTACTGCGTGTAAAGTGCTCAGAACATTGCCCGCCTGGGAGTAAATGCTGTGTCAGTGTTTGCTATGATTTCCTCGCCCTGGCTGGGTACTTGCTTCTTGTGGCAAATACCTGCAGCTTATTCTAGCCCTGTGGCTTCTCCCCCGGCCAGCCACTGCTATAAAATGTGAAGCCGAATTGATAGCCACCCATCATGGTGACTTCTCTGGCCTTTGGGGAACTTGCCCCTCAGCCTGCAGCCCTCAGCCCAGGAACTAATAGCTCTT
Source organism: Cephalophus harveyi (assembly GCA_006410635.1). NCBI lineage: Eukaryota > Metazoa > Chordata > Mammalia > Artiodactyla > Bovidae > Cephalophus > Cephalophus harveyi. The sequence continues at coordinate 78,494 of SJYT01063236.1, read as the reverse complement.
AGAGTGTTAAACCTCTCTAATTCTAGAGTCTTCAATCCAAAGGGTTCCTGCAGGTTGTCTGGTCCCCAATCCTTTGTTTTTCAGAGACTGAGATGGGGGACCTGCCTTCCCCAAAGCACCCAGTTGGCTCCAGTGCTTGCACTAGCCTAGACCCATGCGTTCCCAGTTCTGTGAGGATGCCCCCGCGACCACAGACGCTTGGCATCAGAGGTGTTTGTGAGGCTCTGCAGCCCTTGCAATAGAAGGGGAAAGCTGCTTGGGTAACCAGCAAAGGTTGAGTTATTAGGTATGATACAAAGCATGCGGCTGGAAATGCTACTCATGCTGGTTTTATTAAATCCATTAGCATGCTAGTGGACAGGGCAACGAGGAGCAAGAGGGACTCCTCTGTCTGGGGGTGGGAAGGTGGAGAGGAAATTTAAATCCAACAGAGGAAGAAACTTAAATCCAATGGAAGAAGAGATAGGAGGCCTTGGGGAGGAAGGGAGAGGCTGGCTGAGGGCAAGAGCAGCCTCCAGCCCTGCTGTGCCGATGGGAAGGAGGGAGGGAGGCAGCAAGAGGAGAAATGCCAGGTGGTGTGTGTGCCAGGGGGCTGCTGGGGGGTGGTGCGTGGGGAGGCAGGATGGGGCAGGGAAGGCAGCGCTTCTGTCTTCATGACTTGGCTAGTGGAAGACGAAGATGAGTTCTAGGAGCTGGTGGTGATCATTGGCAGGCACAGAGTCACAGTCCCCAAGCCTTTCACCCCATCTCCACCCCCGGGCTGCTTAGGGGGAGCACCTGCAATATGTTTTTTGCCGAAGGGTCCTGCTCCAAGAGTCTGTGGAGGGGAGCCCCCTCCTCCCCCCATCCCGAGTTAGCAGCTCCAGAGGTTCTGAATTCATAGACCTGGGGTGGAGCCTGGGAACCTACATGGCTTAACAGTAAGCTTACTGGGTATTTCTGCTGCCCAGTGGTCCACGGACCACCTTTGAGAAGGCTGACTCTGGAATCTGTAGTCAGACCTTTTGGGGGAGGGCATCACGCAGCTTCCTGGAAGGAAGGATGTGTATTTGTTCAGCCTCTCAGTTCAGTTCAGTTCAGTCGCTCAGTCGTGTCCGACTCTTTGCGACCCCATGAATCGCAGCACGCCAGGCCTCCCTGTCCATCACCATCTCTCGGACAGAGTTCACTCAGATTCAGGTCCATCGAGTCCGTGATGCCATCCAGCTATCTCATCTTCTGTCGTCCCCTTCTCCTCCTGCCCCCAATCCCTCCCAGCATCAGAGTCTTTTCCAATGAGTCAACTCTTCACATGAGATGGCCAAAGTACTGGAGTTTCAGCTTTAGCATCATTCCTTCCAAAGAAATCCCAGGGTTGATCTCCTTCAGAATGGACTGGTTGGATCTCCTTGCAGTCCAAGGGACTCTCAAGAGTCTTCGCCAATACCACAGTTCAATGTTTTCTGAATGTTGAGCTTTAAGCCAACTTTTTCACTCTCCTCTTTCACTTTCATCAAGAGGCTTTTTAGCTCCTCTTCACTTTCTGCCATAAGGGTGGTGTCATCTGCGTATCTGAGGTTATTGATATTTCTCCCGGCAATCTTGATTCCAGCTTGTGTTTCTTCCAATCCACCGTTTCTCATGATGTACTGATACTTTAACATCTGTTCATGCTTACTGTGTTTCATGCCCTGTGTTGGGCCCTCTGGGAGCTACAGAAATGCTCTTGCCCCAAGGGACTTTGGCAGTAAGCTGATAGACAGACTGGTACCAAATGACTCGAGAGTCTCGGAATGAGACAGGTCCTATGAGGCAGGTGCTATAATACAGCAACTCCAGGCTCAGGGACAGAGAGGGGCAGGAGAGTGGGCTGGAGATGGCAGTGGGGGCACAGGCTTGGGGAAGGCCTGGGCGGCCATGCTGAGGGTTTTAGACTTTTTCCTACAGAAGGCCCAGAGAGGTCAAGTGACTTGCCCAAGGTCACACAGCCAGTTAGCAGCAAGACCAGACTTCAAACCCACTCAAAAAAAAAGCCACTCAAGGAATTTCAGTAGGGATATGATGCTATGGGGACTTTCATCTTGTACATAAGATGGATCAAGCGTGAGGAGGTTTTGTTCATTTGTTTTATTATCGTGGATGATGGGCTGTGCTGGAGGGGCTGAGGCCCACTTTCGGAAATGCCCTTAAATGCCGATGTATTAGTGCGTAGGGGATGCGGTAGGAACAGAGGACGGGGATTCCAGAGGTGCTGGACTTCTTTGAACCTCCCACCGCACCTGGTACTAGGAGAGGGTCGCCAGGCCTTTGCTAAATGACTTTATTAGTAGAACCTAGAAAGAGACCTTGGCTTCTCCTTCACTGGTGAAGAGAGCAAGCGGCCTGGGCCGGGTGAGGCCCCAGGTGTGTGTCTGAGGCCGAGAGCAGCTCTGCCTTGGACATCCACCCTTCCGCCCCTCACCTGAATTTAGCCTCAGGGACTCACTAGAAGCTCTCCAAAATTCATGCTTTGCCAGTTACCCCAGGGGGCAGTCCACAGTCTGTGAATGGCATATGCATGTGGGAGGGAGAGGGAGGGCCCATGAGCTACAGCTTGGGGCCATCGCTTCTTCCCTTGCCAGTCCTAGCCAGCTGTTTGGGAGCCTGGGGAGGGCACCACGGTGTTTTCCTCTTTGTCCAGAGCCTCTTGCTCACCTGAGACGAGCCTCGCTCAGTCAGTCGGGACCTTATGAGGACATGTGTGCACGCTCAGTCGCTTCAGCCGTGACTGACTCTTCGCGACCCCATGGACTGTAGCCCTCCAGGCTCCTCTGTCCATGGGATTCTCCAGGCAAGAACACTGGAGTGCGTTGCCATGCCCTCCTCCAGGGGATCTTCCTGACCCAGGAATCAAATCTGTGGTTCTTATGTCTCCTGCATTGGCAGGAGAGTTCTTTGCCATTAGCGCCACCTGGGAAGCCCCTTACGAGGACAGCAAGGGATAAAGGAAGCAAGCACCTGCTGCTATCATTTTTGGAGACAAGTAAACTTAGCAGCGACCACTGTGGCCACATGGGCAGGAGCCTGGGCGCAGGGCGCTCCCTGCAGCAACCCACGAAGTCCGCTCTTCTCCAGTCCTGGGATGAGGGCTGAGAAAGAGGCCTTAGGGAAGACTGGGGTTTTTGAAATCTGATTGTGGCTGCTAACTAGCAGCGTGACCTCAGGCAAGTCACTGGGCTTCTCTAGGGCTTAGTGTCTTCAACAGAGGACATCTGAACAAAATGTAGTCCCAAGAGGGGAGATTGGGCTCATTTTATTCTTCCCAAAGAGGATGGACCCCACATGCAATATTGGAGATGTGCTTTGGTGGTGAGGGGCTCTTGGCTAATGGCTTGTGGAGCAGGGGAAGGTGGGATGGAGTTTCTTCCAGGAACCTCATCTCCTAATCAGGGGCCTACAGAGGAAAAAGAAAAGGGAAAAGCAAACAAACCAACCTTGCAGATTTTACTTCTGACATGATAACCTTCAGTGAGGACTGGCTCCCCTCCCAGACTGGCTCTCGCTTGGAGCATCGACAGGCAGGCAAGCTGATGAGGAGATGATAGGAAGAGGGAAGGTCAGGTGCGGTGAGAGGCTGAGGTCAGGAGTGGAGTGCTTGAGACTCTCTTGTAAATGTAGAAAATGATTTTTTTTTTTTCTTACCTGAAATGGGTTGGACCGGCCACTGTCTGGATTTCCTCTTCACATCTGTGGTGGATGCCACTTCTAGATTAATCTCGAAACACTCTTTTATGATGAAGTTCCCACACCCTCGCCACATAAACCAAAACACTTCCAATCTGACAAAGCAAAGACAACCTGTTCTGGTTCACAATGCCTGACCTTGAACTTCTAAAACACTATCTCGTTGGTTTGGCACTGTTCTAGCCTGGAATCTCCAATTGTCTCTTCAGGTTTTCCAATTAAGTTGGAGACCTATCGATTCATTTCTTATTCATTGCCTGAACAAACACGTATGGAGTCTGTATTGAGTGCCAAGCAAGAGTGCTTGGATAAAAATACTTCTTGATCAAGGAGTATGGCTTGTCTAGAGACCATGATGGACAAAGAGGCCAAGAATTACGAAGCAGACAGAGTCCCAAATATTCTGCTAGGGGTGCTTGGGGTGGGGGAGGTGCAGGAGAACCTGCGCTGGGGGGTTTCCCAGGGAGGAAAGGCGAGAGCGGAGCCCACCTTGAAGAATGCAGGGAAATTAATGAGGTGGAGCCACTGGCCTTGGGAGTTCTGCAGTTTGAATGGAATATTCACAGGCCTGGAAGAGAGAGAAGGGAGAGAGAGGAGGAAAGAGAACAGTGAATCCTGCAGCATGGCATTTAAGGGAGCACCGAAAGCTGTGAGGCCAAAGAGGTGGGCAGAGGCCACATCCTTAAAGTGTGTCTTCCTGAGAGCACAGGTTCTGAAAAGAGTGGGAGCTCCTGAAGGTACCCTTGACTGGGTGGTGGGATGATGCTTAGGGTGGCAGAGATCCATACGGTCTGGGCTGCTTAGGGGCCATTGCCGGAGTCTAGGTGAGATGTGATGGGGGTTTGATTTGTCTGCTGCTTTAAGAAGGGGGTCTGGATGGACCTGAATGGCAGATGTCCTTCTGATAGGAAGGATCTCCAATCACTCTTCCTCTCCTGAGATCCTCATCTTGCCTCTCTTAATCCATGTCAGAAGGTCATAGAGCCAGAAGAGAACCTGAAAATTGTGTGGTCCAACTCCTCTTCCATTACACAGATGGGGAAAACTGAGGCTTAGTCAAAGGACTTGCCTTGACCAAGGGTAAGAAGAGAAATGGCTGCTAGAAACAAACGGGGCCCACAACTAAGGTTAAATCTACATGCTGGTGACTTTGGATCTGAGGCCTACCTCCTTTCTAGTTCCCAAAAAGGACTGAGGCACCCCCATCCTAGAGAGAGGGTGGATGTGAGTCCTAGTTCAGCCTGGACACAAGGAAGTGAGAGCTCGTAATGCTGAAGCCACTCACCTTGAAATGTGGTAGAGGCGCCATCTTGATGCTGCTACCAGAAGAATGAGGCCCAAACTCAATTTTAAAAAGGTGGCTTTCCTAGAAAGTCCCTCTAGCCCTTTGTCTCGGTCTAGTAAGAACAGCAACGAAAACGAGTTTAAGTTTTTGAAACTACTGTCTAGGATTTCAAACTGAGCTCTGTTAGAGATTTCCCAACAGATAATATGGGAGTTAAAACCGGATGGCTCCCCAACTATCTACAAATAGAAGAACCAAAAAATTCCTTGGGATACCTCAGCATCCTGCCAGAATCAGACTGAGCTTGAAAAATCTGAAACTGAGGTGGTCAATGGCTCTTAAGGGACCTGAAATGGTGCTATGGCATGAAAAAAAAAAAAAAAAAAATCCAGTCTAGTGTGAACTCATGAGGATTTTAAACGCCTGGAAGGCATGAATGAACAGAACTCCCAGAATCCCTGGAGAAGGGCTCTGGCCAACCCAATGGTTTAGTTTCTTGATTACCATAATTATGTATCCATAATGTATGTTATAGGAAAGGAAAAAAGGCAACTGGGTCCTGGGCTATAATACTCTAGGTCTGTGTCAGCTGCATGCAGCCTCTGACATGTTTCTTAATAGCAAAGGCCTTGGACCTCTGTAGGCGGCTTACCGAGGCTTTAACCTGCATTTTACCCGTGGTGTCCCAACTTTGGTATAACACATCAAGGAGGAGGGACGCTTGTACCAGTCTAGGCCATACAGATTTTAGAAACTGCTGTTGAGCTGATGCTGTTGGAAAAAACCGACAAACAAAAAACCAAACAATGGATCCAAGATTAAATCCTGGATTGGATTCTCAGTTGTCATTCCCTACATTATATCCCGAGGCCTCAGTTTTCTCATTTGTAAAATAAGTCTCTCATTTGTAAAAGAAGAGCTCCTTCTGCACCAGAGTCACTTTATAGCGAAATACAGAAGCCCTTTGGCCTGGTGTTGGCATCTGGTGTCTGGCTGGGTGAAGAGGAAGGAAGTTGGGCGGGACAGCCCAGCAGGAGTCTAACCAGGTGGAGTGCTCACGTGTCCTCGTGCATTCAGTGAGCTGTGTGTGTCTCTTTGTGGAGAGGAGAGCTTTTTGTCTGGTGAATTTTGATTTGTTCTCTTGACATGCAGGGCATTATATCCTCCTAAAATATGTTCAACATTTTTTCACTATCAGGGTGGTTTTTTTCTTTCTTTTCAAATGTGCTCTCTTCTCTTTGGCCCTGCATGATTTTGGTGGTAAACTTGTTACAGCTTTGCACACATGTAGCCCTCCAGCCTCCATCCCAGATACTCCCTATATGAGTTGGAGGTGGGGTGGGGGTGGAGTAGGGCAAGGGGTAGCCCCCCTTTGGCAGCAGCAAAGGCAGAAAAGCAACTGAGATGGCAGAGGGGTGGGGTGCAAGTCCTTTGCAGAGATGCGCCAGCTGCCAGGTACCAGGAGACTTGGCTTTCTAGGGAGCTCCCAGAGCCCCCAGACTCAACACAGTCTTTCTCCTCTATGACCCAAGCCCTCCTTAGGAGATCCCAGGCCTTGCTCTCTGCATAAACTCCTGCTAGGAACTATCCTAGGCTCCCTCTCTCTCTTTGGCCAGTAGAAGCATGTCAGCACTGACAATGTCTTCCTCTTCCTCCACGCTGGGTCTCTAATTATCTTGCTGATCAAGACACATTTTCCTGGTTGTCTGGACTGATCTCATTTAGTTCAGTCTAGTCTACTTCTGGGGGTGGGGTGGGGTGGGAGACAAAATAGCCTCCTCCTGCCCCAGCATACCCAGAAATGCTTCTAAGACGCCACTTTCATGCACAGAACTTAACGATTCCTCTCTATCCTAATACAACTTCCCCCTTGAGTTGAAGCTGAGTCTCATAGCATGTACTATCTTCTACCTCCTGTCCAGTTGCTTATACGTGTATCAGAGCCCTCCAGCCAAAGGTCACCAGAAACACATCTCCAGTTGAACAAACTTGGGTTTATTGGCTCATTGCAACAAAGGAGAAATACCTTATGGGGAATATGGGTGGTCTCAGGAAGAGGGTGTTAGAAAGGACTTGTTATAGGGTTGGGGCTTGTTTAAGTGATTTGGGGAGGAGGATTCAAGGAAGCTGGGCCTTGCTCTGGATGGGATACTGTCCGGAAGAGGCGTTAACTCTAGGATTGTTATCTTAAGTCTTTCCTAGAAGGCAGGAGGAATGAAGTGAGATTCCAGCCATGATTGGTAAAGAAGCAGCAGTCACTCGTATTAGCCAGAACGGGAGGATGTGTGGTCATTGTCATGGCTTAGACAACACCAAGGGCTACTTAGGTAAAGAATCTACCTGCCAATGCTGGAGATGCAAGAAATGCAGGTTCCATCTCAGGGTTGGGATGGAAAATTCCATGGACAGAAGAGCCAGGTGGGCTGCAGTCTATGGGGTTGCAAAGAGTCGGAAGACACGGCTGAACGAGCACACAAGCGCTGTGAAAGAATGTCAGGTCAGGACTGTCCGGGGCTTTTTCTCTCTTCCTAGTGCCCCTTTTTGGCCAAGGGCAAAGTCAGACTGCAAGGCATTCACCTATGAATTTCAGGTCGCGCTCTTACAAACAGTTTGTTGATTAGGAGGCTGTTTACAGAGTGTGGTTGGACAAGAGCTAGTCTCCCTGCCTCTTTGTGGCGCAGGGTAAGTTTCTTAATTTTCTGATGTGACAAGGGTTGCATAGCAGCTTTGAAGAAGACTCTGAGCAGAGTACACCAGGCAGCTGTCACTCAGGCGGGGAGTGATTAGAAACAAAACTTGCTGGTCCTTGTAATTGATCCTGAAGACCGGAGCCAGAAAGACCAAATTCAGGAAATGAAACTGTGTCCCAAATTCTTTTCTAGAGATCCAGGTGACTTTTTCATTTGCTCTACTTCTAGATTGTTCTGCCTGAGCCTGTAGTGTTTATATGGGTGCCGCGAGAAGACTTGCTAGGGTACAGATTCCCGTAGGCTATTCAAGAAGAAATTAAGAGCTATGTGATCATGCATGACAATTCTGGCTGATAGATTTACATTAAGATGGTTGGCTTGGTTTCCAGAGCAAAAGCTGTGTAACTGACGATATCTACTAGGGTCAGGGGAAAGTTTCAGGTCGCCTTTGGCAGCCGAGTTGTTCCTACTGTGGGGATTGCAGCTTGCCTAGTAGGTCCAGTGAGTGGGTCTGCTGGCCCTTCTGGCAGCCTTCTCATTACTCTGTGTGTGCCTCTTTTTAGAAGTTTCTGGACATTCTGTTCTGGGAAACATGATTTGCTGGAGGGGTGGTAATTTTAAACATCTGAGAGTCTCTAAAATTTGTCCTGAAAAACAGGAAAAGTTAGTGTGTGGCAGGTAGTACAAGGCTGACATCCACATACAAAGCAGAGTCGCAGTGGCGCGCAGACCATATTGGCGATGTCATTTATCGCAGCAGGAGTGAGCTGGGTTTTTTTTTTTTTCGCCTTCAGGGTCGGAAGCTTTCCCGAGTGGAGTTAAACGGTTTCTGCAAAACAGGATGAAGTATCTCTGCAGAGATTAAACTACTGTAGCAAAAATAGTCTGAATATTAGTTTCTATTTCTGATGGACTAAGTTTTGCTTGATAGGGTTATAATGACCTAAACCGAAGCATATTTTTGACATGGGGATGAAGATTCAATTTTTTTAAAATTAAATTTGAGATTAATTATATGAGGGAAGCAAGTATCAGAAGGACCTTAGAAGGAAATCTACCTTCTGAAGTAGTCAAAGAAACAGTTATTACATGTTTGTCATCAGTGGTAGGCAGTAATTATGGGCTGAGGAAAACAAACTCAAAGGTCTTATTTTTTTCCTAAGGGAGGAAGGACCTGGGTTAGGTGGTGGCAGGTGGTAAAAGGTGGCAAGATTTTAGATAGGGGAGGTCATGTGGAGAAATCTTTTAGTTGGTTAATGGAGGGAATTCAGTCACTTAGTCGTGTCTGACTTTTTGTGACCCCATGGACTGTAGCCTGCCAGGCTCCTCTGTCCATGGAATTTTCCAGGTAAGGATACTGTGGAGTGGGTTGCCATTTCCTTCTCCAGGGGATCTTCCCAACCTAGAGATCGAACCCAGGTCTCCTGCATTGCAGGCGGATGCTTTACCGTCTGAGCTACTAGGGAAGCCCTAGCTGGTTATTGGAGAGTGTCAAAGTATAGTTAGTGACAAGATTAGTGGGGAAGGCAAAGAAAAATGGCACTGCAGAATCCAAAGTGACCTTGCTTTGTGGTCTTGGGCGGAAGTGATCCACCTGCGCTGGCAGCGGCTTCTCTGTGGTCTCAGGCAGAAGCTCTCCTTTTCTGAAATCAGCTTTTCCTAGAGCTTTTATCAGAGCCCTCAGTTTGAAGTCTTCAGTGGAATGGATATTCAGTAGTCTGGTGATGTCTATCTTTTCAGGGGGGAAACCTGAGCCTGATGATGAGCCCCTTGGCGTATTACAGCTGTGTTGGTTGTTAACGGTACTTGATAAGGTCTTTCAAGGTGCAGAAGCTGTTTTCGTCTAGCCATTTCAGGGTGCCAGAACGCCAAGCCTCCAGGGCACTCAGAGAGCCTTGCTTGAGTGGAACCTCGCCTGGGTGCAGGCCCCAGAGCTGCAGATGTGTGTCCTGTTATGGAGTCCATGGTCTTGGGCCAAGGTGGGGAGAGCTTTAGTCGTATCTTCCTGGACCCGCCATGTCTGTGAAGACCTTCTTCCCAGCACACCGTGGTAGAACAAAGTTGGGTTTGTCGACTCATTGCATTCAAAGTGAACACAATCACAAAGGACTGTGGGACTTTTTGAGATGCTTCATTTCGTTCTCGCATATCTTCCTTGTCTGCACTGGAAGCTTTGGAAGGACAGAGCCCCCCGTGTGGTATCTCTGTGTCTAGCACCCCACCAGGCCCAGAGGGGGCTGCTCAGCAGATGGCATTTATGTGGTCATCTAGGTAAGGCCTGAAGGGAGTTTAACCTTTTAAAGAGAGGTCTGTTACTTGACAGAGCTGAGAAATTAGGGTCCCTCCTCTTTCTCCAGAGGCCAGCAAGGGCAGAAAAGAAGGCATAGATGCCTCTGGAGAGACAGTGAAGACAGCAGCACGGAGAGCAAATCCCAAACTCGAGCCCTCCTTCCTACTGTTTTAGAAGAAAGGGAAATTGACCTTCTACTCCTGGGTTGAATTGGGGCTATGGATGTTGTGTGGGGGTGGGGCTCTCAACGCAGAAAGGAAGGCCCTGAGAAGGAAGGGCACTCACAGAGCTGTCTTTCCTGAAGAACTGAAGCCGTTATATTGGCAGGGATATTATGATTTTTTTCCACCTGTTCATCTTGGTTTCAGTTGCTCCTGCCTGCCTCCTTTGTCCTCCTTTCCTCTGTCTGCTTTTTCAAATTCCACAATCCTATATACACTCGTGGTGCTTCTATGCTGGGCCCTGGACTTGGCTTATAAAAGATGAGTAAGGCATGATTCCCAAGGTTCACCCTCCTGTGATTGATGGGGTCTGGTGGGGTGAGGGCAGAGGAGTGGTAACCAGTGAAATCGGGGCCGCTTTCCTGTTCCTGACCCTCCAGGCTCCAGATGACTTTTGGCTTCTTCTTTGGTTCTGTGCAAGTGCCTAGAGAAAGAGGCAACTTTTGCTCCTTGAGAGCCAAGATGAAAGTCTCCTGATGCTACTTGTGGCCATTTGGAGGGAGGGGAGGTGCTGACATATTAGAGGCGTGGTCTTAGCCAGCAACCACCCAGCACGCCAAGGGGTCTTGTCGGCAGGGATAGAGTGGAGCAAGGAGCAGAGCAGTTAGGTGGTGAGTCAAGGGCAGCCAAAGTCAGAACAAGGGCTGGGAATGAAAGATGGGGTGGTGAGAGAGGTCTGGCGGCTGCTGTGAAAGGGTCTTGTCCAACAACCCGAAGGACCCCCTGAGCCTGCTCTGAACCTCCTTTCTGAGATCTGGAGAAGCAGGGACTGGGTCGGGGGGAGCGGGGACGGCGGCACACCCCCCTTGAATGCAATGACTACCCTCTCCGAGCCCTGAAAGACCCTCAGGAGGCCCGAGGGCTTCATTCTCTCCCAGGCAGTAGACTCTCTCCTCTTCGACTTCTCTCCCTCCAAATCCATCTTCATTAGTAACTATAAACGTCAGAGTCAGAGCCGTTAGAAGGCTGTTCTTAGATAAATAATGCTTTTCATATTTAATTTACGAGTAGTTCTGCAGCCTCTTTGGGGTGTGCTGGGTTAATTAAGAGCTGAATTAGATGGAGCTGCATCTCCCTAAGGAGACTCAATTAAACTCTTTCTGGCAAAAAAAAAAAAAAGTGAAATGAAGGAAGGGAAGGTGGTTGAAGAAAGGGGTCCATTGGAGGATACTGCCCCTTCATGGTGACCTCATCCCCAGCCTCAGCCTCTCCTCCCTGTATAGTTTGGAGCCTCCCCTGGTCCAGGAGACAGGCAATCTGGGCTTGCGGGGAGGTGCAGGGTATTGACCCTGGTGAGCCAGACCAGCTTCTGTGGCTGGAGTGGGGTTAAGGCCCTGCGGCTGGGAAGCCAGCCCCTGGAGCCCATCGGATGCTGCTAGGATTTGGCTGTGGGGCTGGGAAGCCGATTCCAGCCTCGGCCAGGATTGTTGCTCAGAAATTCCAACCCCCATCCCTGGCCCTTCTGCCCCCGACCAAATCATTCCCCTTCAGGGGGCTGAGCAGGCCAGGGCGGCGTGTGACCGAGCATTTCACGAGCAGCTGATGATATCCTACAGAGCTCTTCCTTCAGGGTTCCAGCTCTGGGGGGAGGGTTGGGGGATAAGGCCCCGCTCCCTGGTGGGGTTGCATGAGCCCCAGCTTCAGGGGATCAGACTGCAGGACACAGCCAATTGTGTCTGCTCCTTCCATTGAAGGGGAAGCGGATTCAGCCCAAGTCCTGGGGTGCGTTGGTACAGAGGTGGGCCTGGAATTAGAACCCTTGGGTACTGTCACCAACACTTTTGAATGTGCTTATGCACAAGCACACGCGCCCCCCCCCGCCCCGGTCTTTTCAGGGGCTCATGGATTCACAGAAGGCTCTTGCACACCTCTCATCGGGCAGAAGTCTGCAGGGACAGGGATCCCGCAGCACAAGCGGGGCCTCCCATCCTGGGCCCCACTCTCTGGGCGCCAAGAGTTTCCTTTGCACCCCGGAGACCCTGTGGGGTACTGCGCTGTCCCTGAGTCTGTGCACTCACAGAGCCGCTGGCCGTGTCTGCACCTCGCGTCCCCAGACACAGTCACCAAGCGCCAGACAGCCGCAGTCTCCTGACCTCCTCCTGATGTGAGCCCCGGGCTGGGAAACATCTCTGTGCCCAACACGAGTGTGCCTGTGCACGCACAGACACCAGAAACACGTGCACGCACCCCTCGGCACGGGGCTCGAGACTAGACAGCTGCTGCGCTCCAGAAAGGCTGGAGTGCCCTGGACGACTGTCCCTCAGTCTCCCGCGCAGCTAACTGTAGACTCTGCAGGAAGTGGGGAATGGACCTCCTTGTGACAAAGAGGAAGAGCCTTGAGGGAGTGGGGCTGGAAGGGAGCCCGCCGCGTGTGCCGGCGGACAGCACCCCTCCACCCTGCAGGCCCCGGGAGCCATTCTCACCCTTCAGACCCGGCTGTGTGACAGCCTGTCTGCTCTCCCAGCCCTTGCTTCCCTCAAAGGCTCCTACAACAAACCAGGCTACATGAAACCTGGCCTCAGCCTGCCCGGTTCCCTTTGGTCAGCTCTCCACCCCAGAGGAGATGCTGGGGCCTGAACAGGTGGGGCGGGGCCTCTTAGACACGTGCAGGGCGACGGCTCTGTCTCTCTCTGCATTACCTGGTTCCCGAAGTGTGGCTCCCCCTCCAGTTTCATGGCCAAGTTCATACTGGGGGCAGATTTGGCTTCTCTGGCTAAGCCTGGAGGGCTTCTCCTTGGGCGCAGTTTTGTCCTTCCCCTCGATGCCTTGCATGTCCTCACCTGGACAGATCCTCTGGGGAGATGGACCCCATCAAGCAGGGTTGGGGGCTTCAGTTCTGACTTGAGGGCCAGGAGGACCTCAGAGATCATCTCTCCCCAGCCCTTTGTGTGCAGAGGAAGAGGCGGGAGTTGACCAAGGCCTCACGGGGGATCAGGGACAAGACGGATTCAGAACTAGGTTTCCTGTCTGCCTCCACCCTTCTGCCCGGCCCCTCTTCACTGCCCACACTGCAGCTCTCTCTCTTCTTTGCTTTTCTTCCATCATTTCATCTTTGCCTTTATAGACGTATCTTGCTTTATATAGCAGATAAGTCCTTTTAAATGCTGCAAAGAGCTTTTACACATTGAATCATATTGTAAAGTGTGGTCTTTCCCCTCCTACATACCGCAACTAAAGAGCCCGCATGACACAAGTTAAAAGAAAAAAAAGGTTCTGTGCGCTGCAACTAAGACCCGGCGCAGCCAAATAAATGAATATTTAAAAAAATCAATTGATTAAAACTAAAGGGGCACTACATATTTCCCTTTGACCCCACAAGGGTCCCGGGTGCCAGCAGGGCGGAGAGTGAAGTGGCCCCTGAGAGGGAGTGGCAGGCCAGACATTCTGTCTCCTGTCTGCCTTTTTTCTGGGAAGCCTCTGTCCCTGAATTCCTCGTTAGATTAAAGACTTGACATGGGAACTGGAATACTTAGATCTCGTCGTGTGTTTTCCAGAGCATGTTCCATAGAACATTGGTCTTGAGAAGTCTGCTGTGAATAAGGGTTTCTTGATTAAAAAAAAAAAAATGTTTGAGAAATGCTGCATTTTATCCCTCTCGGAGATGTGCCGCGCACATTAGAGGATTGGGAAGTCCTGCTAAAAATACCTGCTTGACTCTGCCTTCCCAAATCTTCTTTGACCACAGGATCCTTTATTTCTGGGAGCACCTGCTCTGTGGAGCACAGGATGAGAAATGCTGGTCTGGTTCATCTTCTGTGTTGATTTGGGTTTGTCATCTCTTATTTATGCGAGGCCCCCTGCCACACTCCGCTTGGTGGGCGTCCTGACTTCCCTGTCCTCGTCCGGGCACCAGAGGCTGGAGCTGTTTCCTCTGGTTCCTTAAGTAGAGGGGACAGGAGCAGGGAGGGCTCACGGGAGAGTGGCCCAGAAAAGCTAGGAAGCAAAGCTAGAGAAATGGGCCAGGAAAGCTACACGAGACAGGAGGCTGGTGGAGGTGAGACCCAGCCACTCTGGGGCACAGACGAGCAAGTAGAACCTGTGGGTGTGAAGGGAGGGAGGCCCTGAGTGTCTGTCTAGGGCCCTGGGTCTCAAGCATGGCTCCACCCCCTGTGCCTGACTGCGGCCTTCCTGCTCCTGCCCCACCCCCCGAGATGCTCCACCAGCAGCCGCTGTCTTTCTGGAGCCATTAGACTCATTGGAAAAGCCCCTGATGCTGGGAAAGAGTGAAGGCGGGAGGAGAGGGGGACGACAGAGGATGAGCTGGTTGGATGGCATCACTGATGCGATGGACATGAGTTTGAGTAAACTCCGGGAGTTGGTGGTGGACCGGAAGCTGTCTGTTCTCTGGAAGTGCAACAAGGCATTGTCCCGGGGCCTCTCCTGTTTGGAGAACTATTGTTAGTTGAGATGAAGCCTTGAGGGGACAGTAACCGGAATGCTGGCGCTTGGATCTGTGTCTTTTCTGTATCCTTGAGATGAAGGGGGGAAGGGGCGGGGGCTGAGTGGTAGTGGTGGTTGGTAAGTCAGCTTCCGCAGTCCTGTGGGCAGGGCGCTGTCCCTGGGACAAGACAGCCTCTCCCCGTCTGAGAGGCTGGGACTCCCTAAGCACCCAGTGGACAGATGGGGGGGATCTGTGGCTCCAGACCAGTGCCCTGCTTTGGTGTCAGTTGGAAGAACTCACTGGGTCATGAAAACCTCACATTTCGAGGTCACGTCTGGGGTCCATTTGGCAGCTACCTAGTGGCTACCTACTATGAGCCTGGTCGTGAACTAGGTCCTAGATTTATAGAGACCAGTAAGCTCTAGGGCCCTGACCTCAAGGTGTTCCCAGTCTAGTAGGAAAGGCACATGCATAGACGTTAAAGGGGCAAAATTATAATAGATGAGGGGGTGAAAAGTACGCTGGATTCCACTCTCATGGGAGGAAGCTGGGGCAAAAGCCTTGGCAGGAGAGAAGACCGAAGTGAGGCATCAGGCCTGAGGAGCTGCCGTCCAGACAGATGTGGGACACGTAGGAGGGGTGGGGCCTGGTGGGGGGAAAGCTGGTCCGTCCAGGCTGTGGTGCTGGGAGTGGCATGAGGCAGGGGTCGCTGGGCAGGGCAGAGGGGGGTCAGGAGGTGGTGAGGGAAGAGCAGGGGGCCGGCACAGACTAGGCCCTGGCTGAGGGGCCACGTTAGGATCAGCCCCGGGTCAGAACACGTGCTGAGGTCACTGCTGAAAGCCAGAGTGCTTCAAGGCAGTCTTTTAAAGAGGCAAGGTGGAGGGCAATGGCTTGCCAAGGTTTATTCAACTCTCTGGGCTGCTTAGCTTGTTAAATGGAACTTTGTCTGCGTTTGGCCTCCTGGGGAATTATCAGGCCATCAAGGCCCCCTGAGGTCACTGTGCTGTCCTGAGCGAGCATAGAAACAGGGGCAAACCTGACAGGAAGCAGCCTGCCCTGCCCCTAAGGGTGTGCCCTAAAGCCCTCCCCTGCCTCCTGCAGGAGGGGTGAGGCTGGCATGGAGGGGCCAACAGGCCGATGAGGAAGTGGGGAGCATTGGGACGGGCTGAGAGCCCTGCGGAAGGTCTTTCCAGGTGGGACCTTGGCCTGTCACCAGGCTCCCTAGTTCTCAGGCCCCACACAGAGGGTGCTGACAATGGTCTCTGTGTGGCCTTAGCATTTTTCCCACTTGTCAAGGGTTCATTTATTTTCTTTTTTCCTTCCTGTAAATCAGAGTTGATACAAGGGTTTCTTCCACCCATGTTATTCTAGAGAGAGAGAGAAAGAGAGTGTGTCCTGCCCCCAGCTTTGCTTGGTCTTCTGATTTCCTTCCAGCCTCCCGTGTGTTCACCTGTCTGAGCCCTGGTGTCCTGCTCAGCTCCAGCGGTGGCTGCCTCTGCCCTTATCTGCTGCCTGCAGCTGTCCCTGGGGACCCAGGCCCCCTTTTCCCTCTCTTTCCTCCACTCTCCACTTCTGGCTTTGAAGGCTTTGCGCATCTCCAAGCAATGCCTGAAGTCCCATTCCAGACGCCCAGATTTTGTTTTGTTTTGTTTTTGCAGGGTTGAGCACACATGTCATTGGTGTCTGTGTGTATGTCTGTGTGAATAATTGAGGGGAGGAGGGATGAGGCGCCAGAGGGGTGCCCTTTTCAGACAGTCTTAAAGCCATAATAATAATAGCTGACATTTATTGAGTGTCTACTATGTGCCTATTGCTCTAAATGCTTTATTTAATACACTTATTTCCCTTATTCCTTTCAATGACCCAAGGAAGTAGGCACACATTAGGTTCCCATTTAGAATGGGGGCCCAGAGAAAGGGTGAGAAAAGCCAGCCATTTCATTGCTTCCTTGGTGGGAGATCTTTCTTCCCCAGGAGAACGACTCTCTAAAGGCCAACTAGGGCATCCCTCTGCCTCTGGCCAGGACTGACTCAGAGAACCACATCTGGTGAGGAGGAGGGCTCTGGACCAGGCTGAGGGGACTCGGGTAGAAGTTGGTTCTAGGTGTTTTGTTCAAGGTCATAGTCAGAAGGTCATTCTTACAGCTGAACTAAAACCCTCCTTATCCCCAACACACCCTCGTATTACAGGGAGTGTCAGCTGGAGTGGGGTCAGCATTTTCTCTTTACCAGGTCCCCACCTTCTGGCAGGTTGAAGCAGGTGTCTGGACTCTTAATTTAATGTTCTTCCTTTCGGTCCCAAGATCCTAACATTCTCCCTCTGTCCCGAAGCTAGACACCAGGCCTGGGGCTCCCCATTCTTCTCTCCTCCTTCACACCCCAGCCGGCAGCCCCCTGCCTTGTGACACTCCTTTATCACCCTCAGGAGCAGAACGGGGCCCCCGGTACCCTGCTACGTGTGTCTTTGCTCTTTTCACAGCCTGGCTCAGGGCCTCTCAGGCTGTGGCTGGAAGATTTTGCCTTTTAAAAAAGATGTCTTTTTTTTAAAGGGTGAGGAACTAATCATTAAAGTAAAGAAATCTTCTGGGACAATCTATTCTGGGCCTGCTTAGAAAACAGTTGAGCCACAGAGTGGAGGAACCACTCTGGAGAGGGGCAGAGATAACTCACCTGCAGGGGAGGAAAACCTGATGGACTGGTTGCTATAACTCTGGGTGTGCCTCCCAGGCCCTGAGGGGCTGGACCAGGCTCAACGAGCGCCTCCAGGAGGTTAGACAGTCAAGGGATGCTTGATGCATGGATTATCGTTACGGGCGACTTCTGTTTATGGCTGCACTGGGTCTTAGCTGTGGCACACAGGGTCTTTGTTGCCTGATGTGAGACATCTTTGCAACTTGCAGAATCATTTGTTGTGGAATACAGGCTCTTATCTGCAGCATGTGGGATCTAATTCCTTAACCAGGGATCAAGCTGGGCCCCCTGAATTGGGAGCTCCGAGTCTTAGCCATTGGACCACCAGAGAAGTCCCATTACGGGGGACTTTTTGAGACAGCATTTCTGGTATGGATTTGAGCAGGGCACAAGGCTGAAGAGAGGTGGGGCTGTTTCAGGGCCTGAGGAGACCCTTTCACTCCAGAGAAAGGACAGCCTATAGCTCTTACCTATCAAGGAATGACCCTGGGTGGCCCAAGGAGGTTTCCTACCTGCAGAGCCTGGCCAGGGGCAGCCAGTCCTGGGAGGGGATGCGCTGAATGGTCACGAAAGTGCTGGGGAGCAGCAGGCTGGGAGCTGGAGCCCTGGGTACCTACCCCAGTGCTGTGCTGACTGCCCTCATGGAGGCGTCTCACTCATCAGTAAAATGGAGGGGTTTCTCTCTGCCTTCCTGCCTCGCCTGAAGCCGCTCGGAGGGTGACATGAGCTACGGATGTGATGCTCAGAGCAGACTTGCGCCAGGAAACTTGGGATCTCTAGGGTAACTGCTTTCCTGGCCAAATGAACCCCTTCCTCTCCGTTCCAGGATGTTTGATTCCCCCTTATCCACCATGGTCCCCGTGTGACCTGGCCCCTTACTTTCTGGCTCGTCTCTGGACTCCCCCGCCCCCCAGGTAACACAGGCTCATTCAGGACCGGGCAGCTGCATGTTACTGTTACCTCTCCTATGCCCAGCACAAGGCCTGGGCAAGAGGTCATCCTCCAAGTCCCCAGGTGAAGGCTACCGAAGCAACGGACTCTGCCTCCTCCAGGGGGATTTGATCTTGGAGGGGCCCTGGAGGCAGGGCACTGCTGCCATCAGGGTGTTAAGAGGCTATAGAGAGCCCAGGCAGGGACATCCATTTGATCCCTGCAGACAGGAAAAATGGGACTCAGAGGTTCAGTGAATTGCCCAAAGCAAATCAGCTTCCAGGCCAGAACGGCCCAGCCACAGGGCTTTAACTAACGCCTAGGCAAGGGGGCGTGTGTGCACACGCTGTCTGCCGGGAGTGCAAAGCTGTGGGCATCTGGTGGTGGAAGGAAAGCCAGGTAGGTGACGCCGGGTGCTGCTGACGCCTGTCCCGCCCGAACCCCACCATCTTTGTCTTGATTTTCCTTCCTTGTGGTAACTCTTGGAGACCCAGAGATGGCCCCGGGGCCCCACGAGTCTTCCTGCCTCTAGGCTCTGAGACCTGAAAGAAAACCAGGTATCCACATGCCCCACATCCTGGGTGCCTCCCTGGCTCTCAATACTTTGCACTGTTGTGATGACCCCAGGGCAGGGAGGGACCCAGAAGGGACCTGGAGCCCTGGTAGGGGTAGGCCTTCTCCTTGAGTCTCCCTCTCTGCAAAAAGCTGTGTAGACACTGCTGCCCCGGGAGTGAGGAGTGGATCCTTCCAAGACGTGCCTGCTCGGCTTCAGGTTCCGTGCTGGAGCATCCGTGCTCCTCTGCATCTCCTCTCCGGGCCCAATAATCCACGCAAGGATGCATCTTTGTTTTCATTTTGTAGATGAAGAAACCGAGGCACAAAGAGATGAAGTTAACGTGCCTGCAGTCCTCTGGCCTGTAAGTGGCTGAGCTGGGATTCAGACCCAGGACTTGGACACAAGCTGGCCCCTTTTGAGCAGGATGTGAATGAGCGGTAGTTGAGCTAAGGAGGGCTGCCCGCTCTGCACGCCCCCAGCCAGATTCTGACCACATCTGGTTGGCCTCTCTGGGCCTGGGACTTCCTGGGTTTGCTTTTGAGGGACCACGGAGAGGAACCTATGAGAAAGCAATAGCAGGGTGGGAGCAGAGGGCAGGGTGGGGACCTGGGCAGGCATGCCAGCAGCTGGAGGGGGCCCAGGTGGAAGCAGTCAGCATCCTTGGGGCACTCACCCTCTTCAGGGTGGGTGGGGGACTGGGCTGTATGAAGTAGTGGCTTCTCCACAGCTCCAGCCCCACCCCAGCCCCTGGACTCTCAGGCCACAGCGGGCTCTGGATGGTCCGTGGTGGAGCCTAGCCATGAGCTGTGCCCAGTTGGGCAGCCAGCTGCAGTCTGGCTGGGTTCGAGGAGGGATGACAGGCTGGAGGTGAGTGGGGAGAGTGGGGAGAGGCTGTTTGGCCTTGAAACTAAGTGCACCAAAGCAATGGACATAATGGCTTGGGAACCGGCAACTCAGGCACTCTTTATTGTTTAATTTCACTTACTTTTTGAATAAGTGATACACTCCTGTGGGTTAAGAAAAGGGTATACGGGGGAAAGTCTTCCTCCAGCCCGTGTCCAGCAGTAGGGCTTCTCTTCCCAGAGGTAACCGTGGTGACTGTGTGTCCGTCCAGAGGTGATCCAATCTATGCAGACAGATTTGTACAGACAGTATTTTAAAACGTGTTTGTGTACTGTCTGGGAACTAACGTTAAGTGCGTCACTTTTTCACTCAACTCTGTGTATCTTGGTGATCTGTATATAAAGAGCTAAATAAAGGTAAATATATAAAGAGGAATATAAAGAGCTTCCCTCATCTCTAATTATGACTGGGTAATATTCCATTCTATGGATGTATTGTCATTTTTTTAAAAAACATAAAGTTAGGTAGAGCGATCTATATACAGCGAAGTGCACAGATCTTCAGCAGACGACATAATGAAAGTGTGTGTGTGCAACCATGTGACCACCATCCGAAGAGAGACTTCTGCACTTTCCTGGAAAGTTCCTTTATGCCCCTTCCCGGTTAATACCCCTCTCAAGGAGTTACCATTATTCTGACTTACATAAGTGCACCTTGAGTTCCTTGTCTTAAAAACTGGGGTCCTGCTGGAGCTCACTCACTTGTGAGTTGTGAGGATAACGCAGGTATCTAGGGTAATGCTTGGCACAGAGAAATTGTCTAACAGAGGATGGAGATCAGGATTATCATAAATAAGTCCCTGGTCAGTGGTCTTTCTCCTGCTTCCTGCCTCTCCAGTTACCTCCACATCCCACTGCCCGCCCCGCCCCCCACTCCTCCCAACACACATTCTCACTCACACACCGTCTAGCCACCGATAGAGACCAAGAGGGTCATTGTGCAAAGCCAAGGCCGCTTGAATGGCTCCATTGTTCCTGGGCTGAGTTCCCAGAGCCAGCCGGTGCAGCGCTGACCAGGGCTGGGCTGTGCAGTGCGAGGTGCCCACGGGCCGCTGGCCAGGGGCTGACCACACCCGGCAGGACACCCCTCCTCCCCTCCTCCCTCGGGGAAGAAGAGGAGGAGCCACAGTCTTCCCAGTTTGGCCTGAGGGCCAGGCAGGGAAGCCCTGAAGACACCTCCTGGTCTCCGCTCAGCCTCCTGGCTCCAGCTCCTGAAAGACCAGGCCCGGCAGGTGGTGGACTCTTGAGCTGGCATCTCATGTTGGGGGCAGATGAGGAGTGGGGACCAGGTAAGGAAAGGGGACGTGGACGCTGAATGCTTTCTTACCCCTCCTCCCCTCCTGGGGTCGAAGGACGTGGACGCTGAATGCTTTCTTACCCCTCCTCCCCTCCTGGGGTCAACGGACGTGGACAGCCTGGGAGTCTGGAGGAAGCGGCCCACAGGGATCTGCTTGGAAGCAGCAGTGCCTCTCTAGGCATCTCCCCTCTGGGAACTGGGCCAGGAGGGCAGGCCTCATGGTTGCCTCAGGGTCAGACCCTCCCAGACGGAGGCTTCTGCATCCTGGCATGAAAGGTGAATCTGCACCCCTGCTGAGCTTCTCCAAAATTCCTGGGAGGTGAGGCCTCAGGACAGCCCCAGCATCATCTCCTGGCATCTACCTGTCTACACTCTCCAATGCCCACCTGTGAGATGCAGTGTGGGGCCCACCTTTGCCCTGCTTGTCACCATATGCCAGCAGAGAATGTGACCTTCTCAGTGCCAGCCAGGGCTGGGGAAGTGAGCCTCGGGGGCTAACATGAGGTGAGTCCTCATGAGCAAGAAGAAGTGGGGGCCTGTGAGGAGTGAGAGGCAGAGGGCAGGAGCTGGCCAGGAGGCAAGTAAGGGGGTGGGGGCCTGGGGAGTAGGGGAAGGGCTTACCAGATGGGAATCCCAGGCTTTCTTAGGGCTTGGCCCCTTTCTGCTTCAAGAGACCAGACTGGCTGTTGGAGGTAACCTGTGTCCCCAGAGTCAGGGCCAGGCCACCCGGTGGCCTCCCATAGTACCAGGACATGCCCTTACTTACCTCCTGGGCCCAAACACTGCCTCTCCCTCCCTAATCCTGCCAGCTTGGGCACCTGCCTCTCAGAGCTTGGGCCTCTGCACCTGTCCCTGGCCTGGTTCCGAGCTGGACCTTACACCCTGGTCTGAACTGCCCATCCAGGGACTGAGGTTTCTGTAGGCAAGAGCTGAGGCGCAAAGCCAGCCCTGCCAGGGGCCCGCCTCATCTGGGCCAGCCTCTCTGGCCACGGTAACGTGGAGGCCTGGGCATGACCCAGGATGCGGGATTTCGTCACCCTGCACCATCCACTCCCGGTGCCCATCGCCTCCCCGCCCCAGGACCTGCTCACTGTGCTCTCATTTTCCTATCAGACGTGCAGATGCAGCCCACCTCAGGCCTGTCTGCCTTTGCTCAGTCTGTCCGTCTCCCCAAGGGTTCTGTGACTGGAGGTCCTGGGGTCTGCCCTGGGTGGGGAGCCAGAGGTGGAGGCCCTCTCCAGGTGACCACAGACTACGATGAGGCCCCTCTCCACCCCACCAGCAAGGAAGCTCTTGGAAGCACCTAGGGAGACACTGGATCCCAAGAGCGCACCCTCGTCTGTCCTCAGTCTGGGCCTCCGGGATGAGTGCGGCAATGGCTGCAGAGAGGCTCAGGGCAGGTCAGCTTCTGCACTGACCTCTTCCTCAGAGGCGGCTCCTCCAGAAGGAAGTGGCCATCTGGCCTTCTGTGACCTCTTCCTTCCTCCCAGAAACTGGGGAGAGGGGGAATCGGGTGACACTTGCCTTGGCAAGATCTGGGCTGGACTGAGTGAGGCCAGAGGAAGGAAGATGGAGCCTGCAGGCTGGGATACGGCCTGAGTCAGTTACCGGAGGATCGAGACAGACCCCGCCTGCCTTCCGCCCAGCAGGCCCAGCAGGGCTGGAGCCCTGGGGTGCCCGGGTTGGTCCGGGTAGCAGGTGTGTTATGGCTTGGCTACCTCCCAGAAATAAATTGCTTAGTTCCCCTGTTTCCTGCCTCCACTAAGATATGTTGGCATCCCCTGATTTACTTCTGTAACTGGAGGAGAGGGACTGTCTGTTGGGAATAGGTTCAAGAAGAGGAGGAGTCAGGAGTGAAGAGGGCCTCCTCCCTAGCCCCTTGGCTGGCATTTGAGGCCCAGGCTTAGAGGTTGCAGCCACCAGCAGGACAAGCTCTTCGCAGAGAAGTTTTGGGAAACTTAGGGTGCAAGTCGTTATGTCTCGGGGCCCTGGGGACCTACCTAGGACCCCTGTGCTGGGGAAGAGGCTGCTCTTCTGGCTCCAGCAGCCCAAGGGCTGGGGCTCTGGGAGCATCAGGAGTCACCTCTTGGCCTGGCCATTAGCTTCCCTGCAAAGGTCAAAATCGGGGAGACATGGTACGTGGTGGGGGCACTTCAAGTAGCCTCGTGGCCTTTGGCAGGTTCTAGAGCAGGAGAAGACAAGGCAGATGGTCAGTGGTGACTGCAGTGGTCAAGCTGGTCTGGGAGCCACACAAATTCCCTTTGAGAGGTTCAGAGATCCTTTAGGTGGGAAAGTAGGGCGACCTTTCAAGGGGCTTCAGCTTAAGGATCTGACAGGGCAGGAAAGGGAAAGAACAGGAATGTGGGAGTTTTGGCCAAAATGATACATTCTGAATCTAGAATCTCATGAGGCCTGGTGGTGGGCCCAGTGACCTGTGAGCCTGGTGACCCACGAGGTTCTTATGAGAAAGAAATGGGGTCACATATTCCTAAGGAAGCTAAGGTTCCAGATAAGGTCCTCAAATATTTGTCTTATTTCAACCACAGAGAAGTTGAGGTCCTTTGATTCATCTAGAAGAGGAATTCATCGAGAATAAGACTTCATCTAAGACAAGGCAGAATTGGGGGAAAAGAGATAGCTAAGAGACCTTTCCTTCCAAGAGCTGGAGACCCACTCACTCCAACTCACTTCCTATGTGGCCTCGGCTAAGTTGATTAACCTCTCTGGGCCTCAGTTTGCTGATCTAGGAAACGAGGGAGTCGGTTTGGCTCGCCTCTGAGGCCTCCTCCAACTCTTATCACCCAATGGGCCTCCTCTTTCGCATCACCCATGGGGAAACCGAGGCTCCAGAGGGCGGGTCCACGGGGCCTTGCCGCCTCCGCCCAGGCTTTTCAGGTTGGAACTTTCTCTGCAGGTGCTTCAGGCTCTCCGGCCTGAAGTCCGGGGCCAGCTGGAGTCGTCTTCCACGCCCTCGCTGCCTTGTCAGCGTCCCTGTGAGACAGGGCAAATTGAGGATCCCTGCCACAGATCTTAAATCAGAGCCTGGGCCATCAATCTCTCGGAACAGACTGAAATAACCAGGTGGGTGGCACAGACTGCCACCGCCTGTCTCCAAAATTCCTGGGAGGTGAGGCCTCAGGACAGCCCCAGCATCATCTCCTGGCATCTACCTGTCTACACTCTCCAATGCCCACCTGTGAGATGCAGTGTGGGGCCCACCTTTGCCCTGCTTGTCACCATATGCCAGCAGAGAATGTGACCTTCTCAGTGCCAGCCAGGGCTGGGGAAGTGAGCCTCGGGGGCTAACATGAGGTGAGTCCTCATGAGCAAGAAGAAGTGGGGGCCTGTGAGGAGTGAGAGGCAGAGGGCAGGAGCTGGCCAGGAGGCAAGTAAGGGGGTGGGGGCCTGGGGAGTAGGGGAAGGGCTTACCAGATGGGAATCCCAGGCTTTCTTAGGGCTTGGCCCCTTTCTGCTTCAAGAGACCAGACTGGCTGTTGGAGGTAACCTGTGTCCCCAGAGTCAGGGCCAGGCCACCCGGTGGCCTCCCATAGTACCAGGACATGCCCTTACTTACCTCCTGGGCCCAAACACTGCCTCTCCCTCCCTAATCCTGCCAGCTTGGGCACCTGCCTCTCAGAGCTTGGGCCTCTGCACCTGTCCCTGGCCTGGTTCCGAGCTGGACCTTACACCCTGGTCTGAACTGCCCATCCAGGGACTGAGGTTTCTGTAGGCAAGAGCTGAGGCGCAAAGCCAGCCCTGCCAGGGGCCCGCCTCATCTGGGCCAGCCTCTCTGGCCACGGTAACGTGGAGGCCTGGGCATGACCCAGGATGCGGGATTTCGTCACCCTGCACCATCCACTCCCGGTGCCCATCGCCTCCCCGCCCCAGGACCTGCTCACTGTGCTCTCATTTTCCTATCAGACGTGCAGATGCAGCCCACCTCAGGCCTGTCTGCCTTTGCTCAGTCTGTCCGTCTCCCCAAGGGTTCTGTGACTGGAGGTCCTGGGGTCTGCCCTGGGTGGGGAGCCAGAGGTGGAGGCCCTCTCCAGGTGACCACAGACTACGATGAGGCCCCTCTCCACCCCACCAGCAAGGAAGCTCTTGGAAGCACCTAGGGAGACACTGGATCCCAAGAGCGCACCCTCGTCTGTCCTCAGTCTGGGCCTCCGGGATGAGTGCGGCAATGGCTGCAGAGAGGCTCAGGGCAGGTCAGCTTCTGCACTGACCTCTTCCTCAGAGGCGGCTCCTCCAGAAGGAAGTGGCCATCTGGCCTTCTGTGACCTCTTCCTTCCTCCCAGAAACTGGGGAGAGGGGGAATCGGGTGACACTTGCCTTGGCAAGATCTGGGCTGGACTGAGTGAGGCCAGAGGAAGGAAGATGGAGCCTGCAGGCTGGGATACGGCCTGAGTCAGTTACCGGAGGATCGAGACAGACCCCGCCTGCCTTCCGCCCAGCAGGCCCAGCAGGGCTGGAGCCCTGGGGTGCCCGGGTTGGTCCGGGTAGCAGGTGTGTTATGGCTTGGCTACCTCCCAGAAATAAATTGCTTAGTTCCCCTGTTTCCTGCCTCCACTAAGATATGTTGGCATCCCCTGATTTACTTCTGTAACTGGAGGAGAGGGACTGTCTGTTGGGAATAGGTTCAAGAAGAGGAGGAGTCAGGAGTGAAGAGGGCCTCCTCCCTAGCCCCTTGGCTGGCATTTGAGGCCCAGGCTTAGAGGTTGCAGCCACCAGCAGGACAAGCTCTTCGCAGAGAAGTTTTGGGAAACTTAGGGTGCAAGTCGTTATGTCTCGGGGCCCTGGGGACCTACCTAGGACCCCTGTGCTGGGGAAGAGGCTGCTCTTCTGGCTCCAGCAGCCCAAGGGCTGGGGCTCTGGGAGCATCAGGAGTCACCTCTTGGCCTGGCCATTAGCTTCCCTGCAAAGGTCAAAATCGGGGAGACATGGTACGTGGTGGGGGCACTTCAAGTAGCCTCGTGGCCTTTGGCAGGTTCTAGAGCAGGAGAAGACAAGGCAGATGGTCAGTGGTGACTGCAGTGGTCAAGCTGGTCTGGGAGCCACACAAATTCCCTTTGAGAGGTTCAGAGATCCTTTAGGTGGGAAAGTAGGGCGACCTTTCAAGGGGCTTCAGCTTAAGGATCTGACAGGGCAGGAAAGGGAAAGAACAGGAATGTGGGAGTTTTGGCCAAAATGATACATTCTGAATCTAGAATCTCATGAGGCCTGGTGGTGGGCCCAGTGACCTGTGAGCCTGGTGACCCACGAGGTTCTTATGAGAAAGAAATGGGGTCACATATTCCTAAGGAAGCTAAGGTTCCAGATAAGGTCCTCAAATATTTGTCTTATTTCAACCACAGAGAAGTTGAGGTCCTTTGATTCATCTAGAAGAGGAATTCATCGAGAATAAGACTTCATCTAAGACAAGGCAGAATTGGGGGAAAAGAGATAGCTAAGAGACCTTTCCTTCCAAGAGCTGGAGACCCACTCACTCCAACTCACTTCCTATGTGGCCTCGGCTAAGTTGATTAACCTCTCTGGGCCTCAGTTTGCTGATCTAGGAAACGAGGGAGTCGGTTTGGCTCGCCTCTGAGGCCTCCTCCAACTCTTATCACCCAATGGGCCTCCTCTTTCGCATCACCCATGGGGAAACCGAGGCTCCAGAGGGCGGGTCCACGGGGCCTTGCCGCCTCCGCCCAGGCTTTTCAGGTTGGAACTTTCTCTGCAGGTGCTTCAGGCTCTCCGGCCTGAAGTCCGGGGCCAGCTGGAGTCGTCTTCCACGCCCTCGCTGCCTTGTCAGCGTCCCTGTGAGACAGGGCAAATTGAGGATCCCTGCCACAGATCTTAAATCAGAGCCTGGGCCATCAATCTCTCGGAACAGACTGAAATAACCAGGTGGGTGGCACAGACTGCCACCGCCTGGACAGTGAGGGATATTAAAAAGCTGAAATCTCGAGCCCCCAGATCCCTTAAGCAATTTCCCCAAACCCCAGGGATCTGCACTCTGAAGGGAGAACTCATTTTAGAGTTCCCTGGGAAGGTCTGGGGACTCCGTTTCAGGAAGCCCCTGTGTCTGGGGGCTTCTGAAGGCCCCAACCCCTGCCACCATCCTTTCCAGCCCATTCAACCTGCCATTCCTCCCTGTAGGCACCCTCCCGAGAGTCAGGCTGGCCGTGGTGGGGCCGCTGAAAGGTTCGCAGGTAGAACCAAGCAGCCTGCTTGCTCAAACGCTGTCTCTGCTGCTCACCAGCTCTGCACACCTGGGCAAGCCGTTCAGCCTGTTTGGCTCTCAGTTTCTCATCTCTGAAATGGGAACGCTCACACCTCCTTCATAGGGTTCTGAGGATGAAACGAACTAATCCACACAAAGTAAATAGTACTGTGCCCGGCACAGGGAAGACCTTGAATGTTAGTCGTTAATGTTAATCTTCCTGTATTATTCCACAAATGAGCTCCACCCAGTGAGCCGCTGCTGCCTCTCACAGGCTCTCCTGCTCTTTTGCCTTTTTTAACACCCTATCGATCCCTCAAGCCTCAGTTCAATGGCCTCTTCCTCCAGGAAGCTCTCCCTGAATGGCCCTCCGAGGGTCCATCTTCCTCCGACTTCCAAAGCTACGTTTTGCACTCAAGTCACATTTGTAGCAACTGCTTTTGGCTCCTCCGTTGGGATCCAAATGCCCTGAGCAAAGGCCTGTTTTCTCCCTCCTCTCTTCCCCTGTAGCATCTGCCACAATGCCGCACACACAGTAGGCGCTCACAAAACACTCATGCTTGTCAACTGGGAGATTCCAGGAAATGAAACAGAATCCCGGTGTTCCTGAGACCAGGTCTTTTGTCTATTTTTAGAGTTTAAATAGTCTTCAAAAAAAAAAAAATTCCGAATTCCACTCCGTCTTTCCATTACAACCCCACCAATCTTTTCATGTCGGCCAGAGGTACATTTCCTTCCTCTCCACTCGAAACACACTAGAATTTGAAAAATGAGGCGCTGGATCTGAGAGGGCGAGATAGAGGAGGTGCTCTCTGACTATTCCTGTCAGGCTGAAGACGGCGGGGAGGGATTAGCTCTGGGTGAAAGGGAAGGTTTCTGATGGCTCAGCTCTGGCCTCTTGGAGACTGGTTTTCTAGAGGGATGAACGGGGTTTTGAAACACGGAAGTCCTTGCTCCTGGAAGGTCAGCACTCCCACTGGGCGTCCCAGAGCACTGCCACTCCTTGGGGGAGCACGTGGGGAAACAGGTCTGATCAGCTTGAGGTGGAACGGAGGCTTGGGGCTGCCATCCCGGCTGTGGTGGGAGGAGGTGGGCCACGCTGAGGCCGCCGCCGCTGAAGAACCCACTGGAAGAGGATCGTAGATAACATCGGATTGCGATGGCCTGATGGGGATCCACTGCCAGACTGGCCGCCAGTGGCGGTGGGGGAGTTTATCTCATTACGAGTTTGCAGTTGTGACCAAGATAAATGACTGTTTGGTTTTGGTGGGCCCCTGGGGGGCAGAGGCTTTCATACCATCTGGCTCTGGCGGAGAGAGGGTCTCAGTGATCCGAATACGGAGGCCCTTAGAGAAGCGCAGAGGCCGCATCCTTCTCTGGGTGACTGAGTTTACTGTTCATTTCTGGCTACCCTGAACCCCAACCTGCCAGTAGCAGTAACAGCACCGTAGTTATTAAGTGCTTGGCATGGGCTGAGTGCTTTGCATACATTTTACCATCTAGTGTTGTACAGCAGCCCCGAGAGGTGAGGACTGGTATCTCCATCTTTTGGGGGAGGAAACTGAGATGCAAAGAGGTTGCATCCTTCATGCACATACTCTGCAGACTGTGGCCCAGGGGCTCCCGTGCTAACCACTCAACAGCGCTGTCTGTGGTTGGGTGAGAAGGCTTCCCTGGGGTGCCTGAAGTTTTCAAGTCACCCATGACTCTCTGGCTATAACTGGAAATCAGAGTTTCAGAGGTGGGTGGAAATAGAAGCTGACTGCCTTTCCTGGCCTCAGAAGATAACTGGTCAGAAGCTGAGGAGTGACAGGGGATCGGCCAGATGAGGACGCAGGCCCCCATGGTGGCCAGCCCCTGCACGTCAAAGCTGCGCTTCCCTGCTGTCCCCTCCAGCCCAGGGGCCACTGCTTCCAGCTACTCTCTGCCTGTTTACCCTGCTTTTCCTACACTTCACTCTGAGAGGCCAGGGGTTCATCTGTCTTGTCACCAACGAGTCCCTGGTGCCCATGCAGACGCGGCCTTTGAGAGATGCTCAGTCAATATCTGTGCAAAGAACGAGAGGCCAAGGTGCTTAGCCTGCGGGCTCTGGGCTCTGCCGGCGGGTCTCCCTACATAAGGGGGCAGTAGCTCCCGATTTCCACCTAGGAGCCCCAGCATCTGGCTGGTAGGACGGGTGGCGGCGGGGTGGAGGGCTGGCCCGGAAGAGGGTCTGCCAGCAAATGTACCTTAATGCCTGCCCCGCACCCCAAACAGCCTGTGGGCCCCGCCCAAGAGGTACCAACGGAGGAGGGGCAAACGATTCATTCCCACATCTGAGAAATAACGGGGGTGGAGGGGCGTGACCTGGGGGTGTGTGCTGGGGTATTGGTACCAAAAGATACAAAAAGGCTCCTGTCCTGGGTTCTGGGGTCCCCGGGCCAGGCTGGGGGCTGCAGGCGAACTTCTGGAGGTGGAGGGGCATTCAGGCAGAAGGCCCTCGGTGAGCGCTCTCCAGCCCTCCCCTCACACACACACCGGGGGCGGGGTAGGGGTGTGTACAGAAAGTGGTGCCAATGGGTAGCCTGAGCCTTCGCTCGCCGGGCTCCCAAAACCCGGGTTGTGGGTGTGGCTCCCCCCGGGTTTGGATGGGTTGGCACAGGAACTGGCCTGCGAACGGGGGTGTCCCGAGGGCTGGTGGCCGGAGCAGCGCTAGGAGCCGGAGCCGGCAGGGCGGCTCGAGGAGCGGGAGGGCGCGCGCTGGCGGGGTGGGGAAGAGCAGGGGGCGGGCGGCCGCCGAGGGGCGGGCGGCTTTGGGGGGTGGAGCCCGGACCGCAGCGCCCGCCGCTCGCTCGGCGCCGTAGCCGCCGCCGCTGCTGCCCAGGGCTCGGGACGCAGGGCGGCTGGCGCTCGGCGAGGCTCCGGCGCCCCGGGCTGCCGCGCTCTCGGTCCCGGCCCCCGGCCCCCGGCCCGGTGGGCCACGCTGAGGCCGCCGCCGCTGAAGAACCCACTGGAAGAGGATCGTAGATAACATCGGATTGCGATGGCCTGATGGGGATCCACTGCCAGACTGGCCGCCAGTGGCGGTGGGGGAGTTTATCTCATTACGAGTTTGCAGTTGTGACCAAGATAAATGACTGTTTGGTTTTGGTGGGCCCCTGGGGGGCAGAGGCTTTCATACCATCTGGCTCTGGCGGAGAGAGGGTCTCAGTGATCCGAATACGGAGGCCCTTAGAGAAGCGCAGAGGCCGCATCCTTCTCTGGGTGACTGAGTTTACTGTTCATTTCTGGCTACCCTGAACCCCAACCTGCCAGTAGCAGTAACAGCACCGTAGTTATTAAGTGCTTGGCATGGGCTGAGTGCTTTGCATACATTTTACCATCTAGTGTTGTACAGCAGCCCCGAGAGGTGAGGACTGGTATCTCCATCTTTTGGGGGAGGAAACTGAGATGCAAAGAGGTTGCATCCTTCATGCACATACTCTGCAGACTGTGGCCCAGGGGCTCCCGTGCTAACCACTCAACAGCGCTGTCTGTGGTTGGGTGAGAAGGCTTCCCTGGGGTGCCTGAAGTTTTCAAGTCACCCATGACTCTCTGGCTATAACTGGAAATCAGAGTTTCAGAGGTGGGTGGAAATAGAAGCTGACTGCCTTTCCTGGCCTCAGAAGATAACTGGTCAGAAGCTGAGGAGTGACAGGGGATCGGCCAGATGAGGACGCAGGCCCCCATGGTGGCCAGCCCCTGCACGTCAAAGCTGCGCTTCCCTGCTGTCCCCTCCAGCCCAGGGGCCACTGCTTCCAGCTACTCTCTGCCTGTTTACCCTGCTTTTCCTACACTTCACTCTGAGAGGCCAGGGGTTCATCTGTCTTGTCACCAACGAGTCCCTGGTGCCCATGCAGACGCGGCCTTTGAGAGATGCTCAGTCAATATCTGTGCAAAGAACGAGAGGCCAAGGTGCTTAGCCTGCGGGCTCTGGGCTCTGCCGGCGGGTCTCCCTACATAAGGGGGCAGTAGCTCCCGATTTCCACCTAGGAGCCCCAGCATCTGGCTGGTAGGACGGGTGGCGGCGGGGTGGAGGGCTGGCCCGGAAGAGGGTCCGCCAGCAAATGCACCTTAATGCCTGCCCCGCACCCCAAACAGCCTGTGGACCCCGCCCAAGAGGTACCAACGGAGGAGGGGCAAACGATTCATTCCCACATCTGAGAAATAACGGGGGTGGAGGGGCGTGACCTGGGGGTGTGTGCTGGGGTATTGGTACCAAAAGATACAAAAAGGCTCCTGTCCTGGGTTCTGGGGTCCCCGGGCCAGGCTGGGGGCTGCAGGCGAACTTCTGGAGGTGGAGGGGCATTCAGGCAGAAGGCCCTCGGTGAGCGCTCTCCAGCCCTCCCCTCACACACACACCGGGGGCGGGGTAGGGGTGTGTACAGAAAGTGGTGCCAATGGGTAGCCTGAGCCTTCGCTCGCCGGGCTCCCAAAACCCGGGTTGTGGGTGTGGCTCCCCCCGGGTTTGGATGGGTTGGCACAGGAACTGGCCTGCGAACGGGGGTGTCCCGAGGGCTGGTGGCCGGAGCAGCGCTAGGAGCCGGAGCCGGCAGGGCGGCTCGAGGAGCGGGAGGGCGCGCGCTGGCGGGGTGGGGAAGAGCAGGGGGCGGGCGGCCGCCGAGGGGCGGGCGGCTTTGGGGGGTGGAGCCCGGACCGCAGCGCCCGCCGCTCGCTCGGCGCCGTAGCCGCCGCCGCTGCTGCCCAGGGCTCGGGACGCAGGGCGGCTGGCGCTCGGCGAGGCTCCGGCGCCCCGGGCTGCCGCGCTCTCGGTCCCGGCCCCCGGCCCCCGGCCCGGCGCCCCCGGGGCTCTCTCGCTCCGGTCTCCGATCCGGTGACCCGACCCGGAGAACGCTCTCAGCTGGCCGAGCGGTCCTGGGCTCGCGCCCCCGGGCCATGAAAAGGGGCCCGTGAGGGGCGCGCGGAGGCGGTGGAAGAGGCAGGAGGAGGGAGGCCGAGGAGGAGGGCGCGGGAGGCGGAGGATGCCGCCGCACCCGCCGCCGCCCGCCGGCCCCCGGCAAGCCTGACTCCAGACCCGAGGATGGAGCCGGCGCTGGGCGCTGCAGCGGCTCCCGGCGCGCCCCCGATCAGGTACCGGCCGGGCCCGGCGGGCCCGGGGGCGGGAGGGAGCGGACTCTCGCCGCAGCAGCCGGGAGGGGCGCGGGCGCGGTGGGAGACGCCCCTCTGCTCGGGGACAGTCGCTACGGGCGGTGCGGGGCGGGGGGAGGACCGCAGCTTGTCGGGCGCAGGAAGGGGCTTTCCGGGGCCGGCGGCGGGTGAGCGCCGTGATTGCCCTGGCCCTCCCCGCCCCCATTCGGGGAGGGCAGCAAACTTGAGTCGCGCGGCGGCCCCGAGGCGCCCGCTCCCCTCTGCTGCGGAGCGCACTCGGGGGCTGCCTGAGGCTCGGCGTCCCATAGCCTGTCGGGCTCGGGGCTGTTGAGACCCCTGCAGACCCTGGGGTCCCCACGTCTGCACCAACTTTCCAAAACCACGCTGCACGCGGAGACGGGGGCTGTCGTCTGCTTCCTGCCCCCAGCCTCTGCCCCGCACCCGCACCCACCACTCTGAGATGAACTGGTATTGGAGGGGGAGGTGGGGAACAGGGGCTGCTGGAAGGTGCAGACCTCCCACGGAAGCCAGAACCACCCGCCTGCTCTTCCCCTCCTGGAGAGCAGCCCCTCCCAGGCTCTGGGAACCCAGAGTGGCCCTGGCCGGGAAGCTTGGGGTTAAAAGGTAAGACCTAATGGTAGCCCTCAGGTGGCACCTTGGCCTGATTTGCGATGCCACAGGGTACCCTCCCCCTTCCTCCTGTCTCTTATACACATCTGCCCCGAGGCGCCCGCTCCCCTCTGCTGTTCTGGTGCGGCTTTTCTCCTGATGGACTTAAACACTGCTCCGAAGCTGGAGGCATCTAGGGAGTCCAGGTGCCAGAGAATGGGCTTAGACTTTTGACAGAGAGTTGAAGGCAGGGGGTAGGGAGGTGGATGTCCAGAGGGTAGATAAGGACTGGAGGCAGAGGGGACCGGGGGTTGGGGGCGGAAGGCGGGACCCTGGCTGGGAGGGTAGCTGCTCTGGCCAGCCAGAGGAGCCGTGGTGTAAGAGGCAAGCAGGAGGGGGCCCGAGGTACCAGGTGCCTGCTTCAGGGGTTCCTCTACCCCTTGAGGTGGGGCTGGCTGCCACAGGCAGAGACCTTACTTAGATGGGCTGTCCCCAGGCTCCGGCCCTCAGCAGCTGGGGACACTTAGGGGCAGCACCATGGCCCTGTTTCTCTCTCCAAGTGCTCTCACCGTCATGACTCACACATTGGACTCGCCAGGGAGGCATCAAGCCTCCGATCTATTCTCCCCCGCTCCGTCCTGGATCCTCCGGGAGCTGCTGGGGCTTGGAGGGGGTGGATTTGCTCTGGGGCCTTGGCCCCCTGAGGGAGGCCCTGAAGCCTGGCACCACAAACTTTCATTCCCCTGCTGCTGTCCTGATGCTGGCAGGTGAGGGGCTGGGCCAAGGTGGCGGGGGTTGCCCCCAACCCTGCTGAGGCTTTGAAATCCTAGTCCCACCTCCTTCCTGGCACATACTGTTAACACACGACCTCATCGCAAAGCGGAAGCACATTTTCCCCTTAAAATTCCAAATTTCCCTCTTTGCTGAGTATTGCCATGTTTTCGGCTGGAGAGTTCCTCTCCAGCATCTGAAGTCAAGCTCCTCTTGCCGACAAGCTTCCCTCCTGCGTGGTCACCTTTGCCAGGGGCAGGTCCCCATTCGAAGGGATGTGTCCTTCTAGGGCCCTAGTTCCCGAGGAGTGGCACTGAGGGAGCTGATGTAGGGGTGTGAGTATACCGGCCACATGTACACGCAGGAGGTGTGCATCTGTGCTCCGCTGAGTCTGCAGGGGGCCCAGATGCCATGCTCTCACTGGCTGGGGAGAGGCTTGAACCTCCTTCCGCCCACCCCCAGCTCTGCCGCAGTTCCCCTTCCCCACATACCTGTCTCCTTCCCTTGCCCACTGTGGGTCTCTCTTTACTTTTCCAACTCACTCTGCATTGGTGCGGGGAGAGAGCGTTTGATATTCATAATCTGGTTCAGAGAAGGTCCCGAAGCCCTGAGTCACGGTATGGTTTCCATGGAAACAGACTTGTTCATCGCGGCAGTGGTGGGGGAGAAGGGAAACATATAGTAAAAATCCAGGCTCCACAAGTGTGGTTGGAGTTGGACCAGCTCCCTTCCTGGGGAACAGGGAGTGGCAGGGCAGGGCTCTGGGGTCCTTGTGGGAGGGGCTGCCTCTCCCCATCCACTGGGGTTACCCCTCCCACCCTGGGAGCTGCTCAGCTCCTTCTGTGGCTCTTGGCAGGTTCTGCTTCTCCCACGGGCTTTCTGACTAGGTGCTAGGGCTCATGGCCACCAGTGTATGCCTCAGTCTCCTCCTCTGTGAAATGGGAAAGTAAGAGCTCTTCACCCACCTCATAGGGCTGTTGTGAAGGTCAAATGCGTTAATCCGAGGCACACACTGAGAACACGGCCATAGTGAGTGTTCAGTGAGCGCCATTAATTCAAGGTGTTGGAAGGGCACTCCCCCTGGCGGTGCATTCACCTGGATCCACCCCTCTGCTTCGGGCAAGGTGGTCTTGACATCTGGCGGGGCTGGCCTCCTGCTTCCTCTGAGCCTCCCCAGCAAGCACTGGTACACCCCCAGCGGGAACCCGCCATCCCTTTCTTCCTCCCACGGAGCACATATTTAGGTGGCTGAGGGCCTGGGCACTGTACTCGGGAGTCCTGGCTTCTGTTCAGACCCCACCTGCCTGGGAGGCTTGCGGGAACACATCCTCCCAAGTCCAGATGGCCGGCAGCGTCCTGCTTCGGCCCCCTGGAGCTCTGAAGACCAAGAGGGGACTGGAGAGGGGGCGGCCTTCCCGGATCCCGGAGAGGTGGGTTCACCTGGCTGGAGAAGCATCTCCTGGTGACCCACTGAAGAGGAATCAGGAATTCTCCAGAAAGATAATAGATGCTGGCCTCCTCATCCCCTCAGGTTAGAACCTCTGCCGCTCAAGTGTGCCCAGCGCTCCCTACAAGTCTGGATTGGCTCTGGGCTCCAGCCCAGCAGGCTGGGAGATGGGCGCCTGCCCACATCTGCTTACCCCAGCAACCCGCGCCTCGGCAGTGTCTGGGCAGTGGCTCGAGGCCACTCGGCTCCAGTGATGGCCCAGCCAGTCTCCCTCACGGGTCCGTCTCTCAGTTGCTGCTCTCCCCTCCCTGGCCTGCAGACAGCCCCTCCTCCTCTCCACGTCGCTGGTCACCGTCCCCTCCTTCCCTCCCATGAGGAGGGCGTCCACTCCGAGCTCCCTAAAAGGCAGTCCCTGCATCAGTACCAGCTCTCAGAGCTACGGCTCATCTGCCACACCTGCTTGCTCTTCCTTCTGTTTTACAGATGGGAAAACTGAGATCCTTGGGCTTTGCCAGTCAAAGCCATCACTCGAGCTGGCCTTGGCTGCCCCAGCCCCACCCCCACCCTGGGGATGTCCTTCCCTCTTCCCTGGCAGCCCCAGGTGGCCCCAGAATCCCCTGGTCCCCAGGCCCCTCCATGCTGAGTTTCCTGCCTAGGTTTTTCCCCCAGGTCTCTGGACCGCTTTGCCATCCTCATTGGTGTTCACAACACCTTCCAATTTAATACCCTCTGCAAATTTCATTAACGGACTGTTTACTCCCTCTCTCAGGATCGTTAATGAAGATGTTAGTAAGATCTGACCCAACAGAGCTGGGTCTTGGCAGCCCTGCCTTCTCTCCCGGACTCTGTCCCTCAGCTCCTTCCCCCTGGGCTTGCCTCCTCCACCTGGGACCCTTGGGACCTGCCCCTTCTTGCTTTCAGCCCCACGACAAGTGCTTAGGGCCAAGTCTGTTTGAATTAATTTTGTAAGATTACTTGAGGCGCTGAATCAACTGCTTTGCTAAAAATCAAGATATATTACCCCGCCTGCATTTCCTTCATCTACCAGTCTTGTAATTCTATCAAGAAAGCTATCAAGTTTGTCAGGCATGATTTGTTCTTTATAAATCCCCACGGTACCGCGTGGGGCACAGAGTTCCCGCGTTTTCTAAATGTTTAGAGATTCTCTCTTTGTGTTTGCTCCTTGATTAGAGCTGGAAGGCCGTGGGCTGGGAATTGTCGCAAACGCTCATCTCTTCCTCTGGGACAGAGAGCAGAGCACAGTCCTCCCCTTCTCTGGGTCTCTGCTGGGGAAAACGAGTCGCTTAGCACCCACTGCATCCTTGCAGGGTGCTGAGGGCCCCAAGTTGGGCACCCCCCAACCCTAAGATGGGTGGGTGGGCAGAAGGCCTGGCGCCCTCCCTCAGGGATTCTGTAGGCAGGTGGAGATGATGGACAAGTCTGGCGCCGACTCTTCAAAGGTGCCGTGGAGTGAGTACCTTGCCCAGCGCACTAAGAGCATCACCATGATGTTGAATGTTACGTTCATGATCTTTAAGGGAGGTGGGTGATCTCTCTTCTCCCTGGGTGCCTGGGAAAGTCCTATGAGGGTAAGCCTGCCCTGGATCTGAGGTCTGGGTCTCAGCCTCTGCCGTGTTGCTCCTGACCTCTTAAGTGTGCCTTAACAGGGTCAGGGCAATAGCTGGGGTCCAGACCACGGGGTTTAGGGGTTCAGGGAAGGAAGGCACGTCTTTAGGGAGAAACTCAGACAGGTGAGGACTTTGCTGCGTATGCACCTCACACACAGAACCCTGTAACCTGCATCCGACCCCTCGGCTGCCACTTCTCAGCACGCCGCTCAGCCTCAGTGAGCCTCGGCCCCTCCCCTGTGAGATGGATCCTCCATGAGCAGTTGCCATCATGTCTTTTTCGGGAGGTCCCTGTGGATGTAGGGGCAGAGGTGCTCATCTGATTGTCAGGGGTGCCCGTGAGCGGCTCTCCCCAACACTTCTCATCCAGGAGACAGACAACTGACAGACAGAACCGTCTGGCATCCTTGGGGCCAGCTGGGGGCTGGTGGTAAGTTCTGGGCTTAGGGGCCAGGGGGACCTCCTGGACCTTGAACCCAAACCCTCTGCCCCATTCCAGACCGTTCCAGGCCAGGTGGTAATCAAGACATTTTTTGGTGTCCTCTTGGCTGCATGGCCTTTAGGCATTTCTGGCCTTGCTGGCCATAAAACCACCCACTCCCCCACCTCTCCTTTTCTAACCTGAGCTAGGGCCCCGGAGTGGGGGGCAGAGTTTGTTTCGGTTGGTGCCTATCCGTTCAGGCATTGCCCTGCACCCTCTGCATGCTCACACCATTATTTTTTCTAATCTTTGTGATGGGCTTCTCTTTGTCCTTCAGCTGGGGAGGGGAGAACCGCTCGGGAAGTGGTGAGATGGTACCCAGGCATCTGTGGTGTGCCAGGAGCCATGCAGGTAGGGCTGCAGGCAGCCCGCCTCCCTCCAGCTGACACAGCAGGGGTCTGATCCTTGGAGACGGTCACTAGGTGTTTGCTGGGTCTGCATGAACGCTGAGGTCAAGGTTGGCACTGGTGTGTGTGGGGATCCCGGTGGCCACCTTGGCCCTGCCTGTCCCCTCCAGCCTGCAGCTGCTGGTGCCATTCCATGCTCTTGGGTGTGCTCTGGGGATTTCAGCTTTGTGGTTAGGGCCGGTGCTTAGGGGTCCTCAGAGCTGAGCTTGAATCCTGGCCCCACCAAGGACAAGCCGCACACACTTGGACAAGTTCCCTCACTTGTCTGAGCCTCCTGCACCTCGTCTGTGAAAGATGGCAGCAGTGCCTGTGGAAAGCCCCCGCTTGAAGGGAGTGAGGCCCGAGATCATCTCTGGGTATTGAGAGGGTGACAGGCAGGAAGGCCAGGGGTCTCCAAACGGAGGAAATAGGCTGCAAGTGTCAGACATTTTTTAATCTCTCTCTTGAGTGGCAGGAGGAAACAAACTACAAGTGTCAGACTTTTTTTTTCCCCTTCTCTATACAAATTTAAAAAGAGGTTTCTTTTATAATTCTGTGTTGCCATGACGACACCTGGTTCCACCTGAACTTAACTTTTCTCAAACCTTGAGCTAACCAATGCATTCTTCTTATGGAAATGTTTTTCTTAAGCTATGTTAATGAGCTATGTATTCACCCTAGACTCTGTCTTCAACTTGGTTCTGCCTAAGACTCAGAGCCAGTGTGTTTTACTCAGGCAGATGTTCTCTTAAGCTATGTTAATGAGACTACGGCTCTGCTTGGAAACCCGCCTTTCTTCAAGATTCATGTCAATCATTTTATGGCCCGGGACAACTTACCTTGTGCCAACATTATCTCAAAATGCATGTCGTGGGTGAGGGGCATGGTGCCCCTCTCTGAGTTCTGAGACATTTCCTGTCTCTAATTAGCAGCCTGTCTTAAGCTATGTTAATGAGACTACGGCTCTGCTTGGAAACCCGCCTTTCTTCAAGATTCATGTCAATCATTTTATGGCCCGGGACAACTTACCTTGTGCCAACATTATCTCAAAATGCATGTCGTGGGTGAGGGGCATGGTGCCCCTCTCTGAGTTCTGAGACATTTCCTGTCTCTAATTAGCAGCCTGCTAGGAGAAGGAAATGGCAACCCACTCCAGTGTTCTTGCCTGGAGAATCCCAGGGATGGGGGAGCCTGGTGGGCTGCCGTCTATGGGGTCTCACAGAGTCGGACATGACTGAAGCGACTTAGCAGCAGTAGCTATATAACATCCGGCTAAAGACTAGCCGGGTGGGAGGCACTCTTTCTGCCCCCTTCTGATGTCTGTGTCAGAATATACTTTAATAAAACTTTATTACACAAAAGCTCTGAGTGATCAAGCCTTGTCACTGGCCCCGGCTTGAATTCCCCTCCTTCAGAGGCCAAAAATCCCAGCGCCTTTCATGGCTCGGCAACAATCTTTCAGCATCCCCTCCATCCCACGTAATAGCCCCAAAGCTCAGGTGAGCTTCCCCGGCGCCCAGCCCTCCCCCCCACGCCCCCCTCCC
>SJYT01063236.1:0-33790 GCA_006410635.1 Cephalophus harveyi | reverse complement strand
TCTTTTCACAGCTTTTCAATGACGATAGAAGTAACTTAACACTTATTGAGCACTTCCTCCTCGCTAGACACTGTACGAAGTAATCAGTCCTAAAAAAACAGCCTTGTTAAAATTATCCCCATTTCTTTCGTGTGAAAGCCAGAGGTCCAGGGAGACTGGGGGAATCTGGTCATCCACAGGGCTGGTGCCAGAGCCAACGTCCCAAGCGCAAGGCTGTACCATATTATACGCCTGTTCAGATGACTACTTAATTTACGGGTAGGGAAACTGAGGCTCAGAG
Organism: Cephalophus harveyi; assembly: GCA_006410635.1. NCBI lineage: Eukaryota > Metazoa > Chordata > Mammalia > Artiodactyla > Bovidae > Cephalophus > Cephalophus harveyi. The sequence goes on along the minus strand of SJYT01063236.1, from coordinate 33,510 downwards.
AAAACGAGTGAGTCGCCCAGGGCCGCGTCCTGCAGAGTGACAGATCCAGGTAGGTGTGGTTTCATGGCGTGAGCTCTTAGCTCTGAATTCTAGTTCTCCCAGGTTGCGGTGTTCCCCACTCTCATCCTGTACCCTAATTTGAAGGTAGCTGGTTCCAAAGTCTGAACTTTCCTTTGAGAGTGGGTGACTCCCAAGAGAAGTTAGATTCTGGACGCCCACGTCTAAGGCTTGCCTGGATTTTGACTCACCAGAGGTGGAGGGATGCCAGGCCTGAGGCTTCAAGAAGCCCCAGAGAGGGGCTCTGGGGCCCACAGTCCGGCTTAGAGGATGGGGGTATTGAAGGCATCCCTTGCAGTGGCCAGAGCTCCCCTGGGAACAATGGGGCCCGGCCTCAGGGCCTCTGGTTTCCAGGGCAGTTGCTTCCAGCATACCAAGGACACTTGGCGGGCCCTGGGCCTGTTCTGCCAGGCTGGCAGGCGAACAGGGGCATTTCTAGGAGGGCCTGACTTCCTCCATCTTCCCGTTCCCATGCCCTGGCTTTGCCCTCCTTGGGGGTGGGGGGTTGGAGGGGTGACAACGGGTGACCTGCCTTCAACATCTTCCCCTCCCGGGTGTCCAGATTGCACCTTGTAAATCTGAGTCCTGCTTTTTAAGGGATTTATAGCATCGCAACGATGCTTTATTTCCTTCTGATTTATTGGCAAAGACAGCAGCTTCCAATCCTGGCCTTAGTTTTTGGGGGTGGTGGTGGTTCAAGGAAGTGAGGGGAAGAAACTTAAAATGGTTTCCTCCTTGAAAGATGCTCATCTCTAAAGAAAACCTTGGGTGAATTGTTTTGGGAACGGGAATCTTAAGAGTTAAGGGAAGTCTCTTTAAAGCTTCCATTTCCTGTCTTGGTGAGGACCAAAGGGTGCTGAATGTAGCTGAAGAAGGAGTAGGTCAGGGAGGAGGATTTTGAGCATACCGCCTGGCTGGAATCCTGGCTCTATGCTTGGAGAAGTTATCTAACCATGTAGAACCTCAGTTTTCTTATCTGTAAAATGGAACCAGCACCCCACAGGGTTACTGTGAGTGCTAGATGAGCTGATGCCTGGAAAGGGAGCCCATGACTGGGAGAAACATCATGAGTGCCCAGAAGTACTTGCTTTCCTTCAGATTATTTTACCCATCGTGCTGAGAATAGTACCTGGCTCATGCTAGATAATAACATGCTTGTGAATAAATACAAAGGAAAGATGGCCGAATGAAACAGCACTGCTGCTAAAGAATGGACTCCTGAATAATTTAAAAATATTACTCTGCACGAATATCGGTGACTTTCCCTACCTGTTGTCTAAAGACGTTCACGTTTGTCTTGGGGCACTTGGGCAGGGCTGGCCTGCACTCTGCATGGGTCACAGATAAAGCTGTTCTCTGTGGGTCCTCCCAGCAACCCTGCTGATGGAGACAGCATCTTCTGCCCTCGTGGGGTGAGGCAGTGTGGGATGGGGGTGCGTTCCTCGGCTCACACCGGGGGCTCCTCAGACCCTGACTGCGCATTTCCCCTGTTTACTGCCACCTGGTGACTCGGTACTGCTTCCTCTAAGCACCAAGCAGGGTTTCGCACCGACAACAGGCCTCCCCGAGCCGCCGCCTGCCCCTGCCCGTCCCTAAGCTTCAGCGTGTTCCTTCTGCACCAAACTGATGGTAGAAGGGCCACAGCGCCGGCCCAAGAGCCTGATCCAGAGGGACTCGCCTCTCTCTCCTGCTTCTTCCTTGCTCACCACGCCCACTGGCGTAGTCTCTGAGCCTTAGCTTCATCATCTGAACAATGGGAGTGAGGACCCTGACCTTCCAGCAGGGGCTCTCAGGAAAACAGACTCTCTCCCTGGTGTGGAGAGCTGGGTGAGTGAGCTGAACCCGATAGCACCCATTTGGGAAATTAGGACCCACTCGTCCCGCCCCCAAGGGGAATTGTGCCCAATAGTAAACGTGGGAAGAATACTCAGAAGGCGCAGGCGTTCACCCAGCCTCCACGAGCCCAGTAGTTCAGCCAGACCAGACAGCAAAGGGAAGAGCATGCTCTAAGTCTCAGAAGTCATCTGAACATCGCCTTCTAGCAGCTGGTGCCTCTCGCGCTGATTCACACATGAGCAGGGGACATTAATTGCATGCATGTCTGAAGGCCCAATATGGGTAACCTGGAGGAACAGTAAGTCAGGTCTCCTTGGAGGGAGGGAGCATGGGCTCTGGGGAACCTGCCGGATGGGGGTTAAGCCAGGCATGTGGGTTCAGGCAAGTTTCTCCACCTCTCTGTGCCTCAACTTTCTTGCCTGTGAAATGGAACCGATACTGGCTTCCACGTAAAGTTCTTGCGGAGCACTGATGAGCCAAGGTAGGTAAACTGCTTAGCGCTTAGGAAATAACTCATTGGATACGAACCGAAACAATGCTGTGACCTTGGTGCTTTGACTCAGGGTTTGCAAAGTGCGTGAAGGTCAGGGATGCTCCCTGGTCCACTTTTGCTTTGAGTTTCAGGTAGTTGTTCTCCTCTTTCTGTGTGGGTGGAAGAGGAACCTCGCTTCCTTTCTGTCCCTTCCTCCCGGGCTTCAGCGGGTGGGCTGCCTCCACTGAGCTGCCGTTTCCACCTGGAGATCTGGGGTGAGGCTCCTTGCTCTTCCCGACTTCCGCTAACCCCCATTGGGGAAAATCACTGAACAAGGTGAATCGCAAAGGGTCAGGATGCTGCGGATTTTAAATGCAGAACCCGTCTGGACTGTGCTCCAGCTGGCCCCGTTTTCTGGGATAACTTTGACCCCGATGGTACCGTGGTTGGGCATTAGGTACTGGGTCTGGTCGGGTCAGTCCAGTCACCAGAGCTGAACTGAGCTGGCCAGCTTGGGGCTGTCTGTGTCCAGTGGATTTCTGTGCATCTCTCTCGGAAGCTGGGAGGGGTGCCTCTCTGGGTTGGTTCCCTACGTGGGGCACTGACTCTCAGCTGGGCATGCAGGCTTGCCAGCCCCCTGCCCACTGGAGCATCACTCTCTCATAGGATATGGGTAGCGGGTGGGAGAGGTGGGTGAAGGGGGTGGCATGCTGCCTGGGACTCAGAGGGCTGGACCCAGGGACTCAGATGGCACTGAGCCCTGAGCCCTGAGTCTCAGTGGGTAGATCTGGGAGAGCAGACAGGGCTGTGTTGCCCAGCCCGAGGGAGCTGTCCGTGGGGCATGCGACACAGGGGAGAAGAGGTGGGAGGGGGCGCCGGGAGCCCCTTCAGCACCACTGCTCTCCCTTCTCCTTGCAGTCTGCTGGCCACGGGGCTGCCGCACGGGCTGTGACTGCCGGCGAGGCCTGGAGACCTGGCAGCTGCGGACTGCCCAGCGCCGAACAGCACCCCTTTGGTGAGTTGGTGGAGCGCTCCCCTGCCTTTGCCTTCCCCAGGGCGGGTCACCGAGCTGGCATCTCTTGGCTGGGGGGTGGGGGGTGGGAGGCAACTTTCAGATGCTCGGGTTGGCCCCTACCCCGGGACCCCAGCACACCCCCACTTTCCCTGCCCTCCCATTGCCCACACTTCCTCTGTTCCCTGAGATGCCCCTTCTCTTCCACCCTTCTCCTCCTCTCTGCCCGGCCTGGGTTCTCTGGGGCCACTGCGGAATCACAGTGGGGTCCCCGAGCTCACCCTGTGGGCTGAAGTGGGTGAGGGCCTAAAGGTGGAGGCCCTTGAGGACTGGCTGGGGTAGGCGTGCTGGAGGAACCAGTTCATCCAGCTAAACCAGTTCACTCACATGCCCCATGACCAGGACCCCTTCCTCAGTAGGCGTGTGCATACCCAGTTGTGTCTGACTCTGTGACCCCACAGACTGTGTAGCCTACCAAGCTCCTCTGTCCATGGGATACTACAGGCAAGAATACTAGAGTGGGTTGCCATTTCCTTCTCCAGGGGATCTTCCCAACCCAGGGATTGAACCTGGGTCTCTTGCGTCTCCTGCATTGGCAGGCGGATTCTCTACCACTAGCGCCACCTGGGGGCCACCCTCTTCCAGGAGCAAATCTGGAGGCCCCTGGGGCCTGGGAAGGGGTGTTTCTCAGCAGCCCCTGGACCCTGTCTGCTCTGGGCCAGCTGCCTCTGAGGGAGTCCATGAGCCCCGAGAGCCCTCCACTGGAATAAGCTCGTCACCTGCATCTGTAAATTGGGTGGGGGGAGCAGGAAGGGCTTGACGTCATTGTCCCCCTCCCCCAGCCCGGTGGCCAGCAGCCCACTCACTCAAGGTGTGCAAGGGTTCTTTCTGCACAGGGCCTTGGGTCAGGGGGCGGCATCTGACCGGGCCCTTCTTCCTCCTGGGGGTGGGCAGAAGACAGAGGAAAGAGGACCACATGGGGAAGTGGGTGCCAGCTCATGGGAGTGGAAGAAGATGCGGGTGGCCCAGGAGATGCCAGCAGGGGTGGATAGGCAGAGACAGAGGAATGGCTGAGGCGGGTGGGAGCTGGTCATTCCCAGGTATGGGAGTTGAGGGAGTTAGGGTCTTGCCCCACTAAGCCACTCAGTTCTGATGAGACGCCCCACAGCATTCTGTAGGTTAGACCCTGGGGTATGGGAATGGGTTGTTGAGTCCCTGAGAGTCCCTGGGAGTCCCCAGAGAGTGGTAAAGTCAGGCGTAGGGCCCCGTCAGTGCTCGGGTGTACGTGGGAGCACTGAGCCACGGAGCTGGGGCCCCTCCCCTGAGGGCTGGAGACCCAGCTCCGCTCAGGGAGCAGGCTGGCGCCCACCTCCGGCTGTCGGGGGCACCCAAGCCTGGCTGCTCCCTGACGGCTGCCCGCCTTGGCCCCCAGACCTCAGATGCTGGAGAAGCAGCCCCATGAAGGTGCCCAGCCATGCAATGTTCCTGGAAGGCCGTCCTCCTCCTTGCCCTGGCCTCCATCGCCATTCAATACACGGCCATCCGCACCTTCACGGCCAAGTCCTTCCACACCTGCCCAGGCCTGGCGGAGGCCGGGCTGGCCGAGCGGCTGTGCGAGGAGGGCCCCACGCTCGCCTATAACCTCTCGCGCAAGACCCACATCCTTATCCTGGCCACCACGCGCAGCGGCTCCTCCTTCGTGGGCCAGCTCTTCAACCAGCACCTGGACGTCTTCTACCTGTTTGAGCCCCTCTACCACGTGCAGAACACACTCATCCCCCGCTTCACCCAGGGCAAGAGCCCAGCCGATCGGCGGGTCATGCTGGGCGCCAGCCGCGACCTCCTGAGGAGCCTCTACGACTGCGACCTCTACTTCCTGGAGAACTACATCAAGCCGCCGCCCGTCAACCACACCACCGACAGGGTCTTCCGCCGCGGGGCCAGCCGCGTGCTGTGCTCCCGGCCGGTGTGCGGCGCCCCGGGCTCGGGGGACCTGGTGCTGGAGGAGGGGGACTGCGTGCGCAGGTGCGGCCTGCTGAACCTGACGGTGGCCGCCGAGGCCTGCCGCGAGCGCAGCCACGTGGCCATCAAGACGGTGCGCGTGCCCGAGGTCAACGACCTGCGGGCCCTGGTGGAGGACCCCCGCCTAAACCTCAAGGTCATCCAGCTGGTCCGGGACCCCCGGGGCATCCTGGCCTCCCGCAGCGAGACCTTCCGCGACACGTACCGCCTCTGGCGGCTCTGGTACGGCACCGGGCGGAAGCCCTACAACCTGGACGTGACGCAGCTGACCACGGTGTGCGAGGACTTCTCCAACTCCGTGTCCACCGGCCTCATGCGGCCCCCGTGGCTCAAGGGCAAGTACATGCTGGTGCGCTACGAGGACCTGGCCAGGAACCCCATGAAGAAGACTGAGGAGATCTACGGGTTCCTGGGCATCCCCTTGGACAGCCACGTGGCGCGCTGGATCCAGAACAACACGCGGGGGGACCCCACCCTGGGCAAGCACAAGTACGGCACGGTGCGAAACTCGGCGGCCACGGCCGAGAAGTGGTGCTTCCGCCTCTCCTACGACATCGTGGCCTTCGCCCAGAACGCCTGCCAGCGGGTGCTGGCGCAGCTGGGCTACAAGATGGCCAGCTCGGAGGAGGAGCTCAAGAACCCCTCCATCAGCCTGGTGGAGGAGCGGGACTTCCGCCCTTTCTCGTGACCGGGGCTCCGCGGGTGGGGGCAGGGGGCACACGGTGTCGGTTTTGATAACATGGGCCGTTTTTAACTGTTGCCTTATTTCCCCCTTCCCTCTCCCACCCTACCTGCCCCCTGTCTGCCCCCCTCCCCACTTCCCCCTGCCTCTCTTTGTCTCTGAAATTTGCACTATGTCTTGGACAGGAATCCCTGGGGCAGAGGGGGCGGTGAAGTGGGGTCCAGCCCCCACACCGTTCAGACACTCGGGTGTGTGTCTCTGGTGGATGGTGGCAATGTTTACAAGCACCACACTTACACATTCACATACGCACGTACACACACACACACACACGGGCGCTTGAGAGGAGAGACACCCCAAACCACACAACTTCTGAGGTTTTTTGAATGGACGAATGGTCAGGGTATGGTAGTTTTTGCACTGTCTTACTTCAACAAGGTAAGAGGTTAAAAACAAAAAGGCCACCTCTCTTTAATTTATGAATGGTGTTTATCTCTCCCCATCCTGCTTCTGCCCCCCAATATCCGCTGCCCCCACTCCTTGGAACAGAGAAAACTGCCCCTTCCTGCCCATCCTTGCCTGTCGGTGAGCAGGTTTTTACTGTGAGGTGAATGTGGACCTTGTTTATTTCTTCCAGTCTGTGGCAACGCTGTCTGTCTGTCTGTCTGAGTTTTGTGGTTGCCCCTGGACCAGTGATGGCTGATAAATATTATGGTTTTCTGATTGATCTTGGGGTCCATCTGTGATAGTTCTTTGTGCCAAAAAAAGAAAAAAAAAAGAGTGGTTCAGTTTGCTAAATGAACATTGAAATGCTTTATCTGTGTTTTCTGTGAATAAAAGAGTGCAATGATGTCTGAGTGTGATTATGGGACTTGCCGAAAGGGTGAAGGCAGAACTTGGTGGGGTCCAGGTGTTTCTGGCTTTGGGGAGGAGAGACATGGAGATGGAGGAGGGGATTCAATGACCAGTTGCTGGTTTTCAGAATTCGTATCACCCTCACCACCCTCAGTAGTGAGCTCACAGTTTCATTTCCCTTCGGTTAGTTGAGACCAGTCACCTGATAGCCAGGGGGTGATGCTCAAGTGGTGTGGCTTGCTGGATCAGTGTCTGGAGATCCTGATGTCCTGGTGACTTACCTGTGCCAGATGTTACCCCTTTTATTGCTGGATCTGGGGCCAGGATAGCCGGGGAGGGAAAAATATTTCAGAGTGGGCCTCCATCAATGGTCCGGATGCTTTCGGTATTTTAACAGCTAGTGCAGGTGTCCCATTGTCTACACTGGGAATAACAGTCCTGCTTACTTTCCTTCCGATCTTTGGCAATCTAGCAGCTGCCTCCCAGCGGCTTCCCCAGCTCTTATTCCAAGAAAACAGCTAGTCCCTGGGGTGGAGTTCACAGCTTTGTTGGCCTGGGAGAGAAACTCCTGGGATTAGGCAGCCTCAGAGGTGCAGGATGAGATGGCTGGATGGCATCACCGACTCAGTGGACATGGGTTTGGGTGGACTCCGGGAGTTGGTGATGGACAGGGAGGCTTGGCATGCTGCAGTTCATGGGGTCACAAAGAGTCGGACACGACTGAGCGACTGAACTGAACTGAGAGGTCCTGGGCTTCTCAAGCTTGGAAGAGCCGTCACCCAGGGCAGTACAGCCTTCAAGGGGTTTATTTGTGATAAACAAGCCTGCATGACAGAGAATCAGAAGCCAGAGTGCTGGCCTGTTTCTAGGGTCTAAAGCCCCGATCCTAGAGCGCTCTTGGAGGCCCTGCGTGCCCTGGCTCCTGCCCACCGCCAGCTTCACCTGAGCCGTGTTCCCCTTCACATTCACTCTGGTCTTTGGGCTTTCTTTCAATTCCTTGAACACACTGAGGTTACTGCTCCCAATTTGTTCCCCTCTCCCTGTAACCACACCCTTGGGTGGTGCCCCTTCCCCCCATTTGGGCTTAGCCACATGTCTTGTCTTTGTCAGTGGCTTACAGCAGCATGAGAAGTACCTGAGCTTTGGAACTTGTTCCTTTTTGCTGCTTTTTAGATACCTTTAACTGCCTTGTGAAGGAAACCCAGGGCAGCTTGCTAGAGAACGACAGACCACGAAGTGAAGAACCAAAGAGCCCCAGCCAATGGCCAGCCAGTTCCTCACTGACTTGGCCACTGATACAGGTGCACGAGTGAGCCCCAGCCCAAGGCAGCGATGCAGCCTGACACAGACTGTGGGAAGGGCCTTGCTGAATCCAGCCAAATTTCTCACCTACAAAATTGGGTTAAAAAAAGTTGTTTTAAGCCACTAAGTGCTGGAGTGACTTGTTATGCAGCCAAAGCTAACCAGTACATACGGCACTCTGGCTCATTGCAGCCTATTTGCTTAGCTCTTTCCTCATGGCTGGGTTACTCCTGTTGCCCTCTTAACCTAGTTAATATCTGCTCATCCTCTGGATCGCAGCGTCATTATCAGCCCTTCTCTGGGTTTATCAGATTGGTTCAGTCATCCTAATCATAGGCCCCTGTATGAGTGATTATATTAGATATCCTGAGTATAGGCCCTTATGGCATCATGCACATCTCTTTTACAGTGTTTATCACAATTGTAATCATACTTTTAATTATAGGACTTGGCACACGATAGCCTCCAGTAAACACTGGTTGCATGAATAAAAGAAGGGATAAAACAGGTGCTTCCCACTGGATAAAAGAATTTGCTTGTACTGCTCCTTCACCTGGGTGGGGGGCGGCGGGTGGGGCGCCCTTAGGAATCTGAATGAGGCCCGAGACCCGGCAGCTGATGCCTCCCAGCCAGTTTCTCACAGGGGACGTGGGGAGAGGGTGTTCCGCTGAGTTTTGTTCTAAGAGTCCACATCATCCCCCTGTAATCAACAATTCTTTTTTTTCACTCCACACACCTGCACTGGCTTCCTAGTTTTTTGTTTTTGCCGTTTGTTACAATTTCCAAGGTTAACGCTTGTAGGGAGAAGAGCGATGAACAAAAGCACGTAAGGGATGTTTGCAGTGTTCCGAGCACCCTTGGCCTCCCATCGCTCGCACGTCTGCAGCGGCTGTTTGCTGCTCACACAGAGGCACCTTTTCCCAGCCAGGAAGTGGTGGTCAGAGCGCCACGTAGGCAGGGCGGACCCGGCCCGCCTCTGCTGTGTGTAGCGCCTTGATGGCTTGGATCCTAAGGAGACACTTCCTGGTCTTGTCCCTGTCCTCAGGGCCCCTCTCACGCCGCTGCTTGCAGGGCTGTGTCCCGCCGATTCTCGTCATCACAGGCTTCCTGTGTTTGTGTGTTCTCACCTGCTCGCTCTTGTTTCTTCCTATCAGCAGACACTCCAGCCCCCCAGCCCCACTTCCCTGGGACTCTGGGGAGCTCACTGAGCGCCACGTCCATTATTCCACAAGGTACTGTCCAGAACAAACCTGCCATTCCTGATTCATCCCCTTCCTGGGGAAGAATTTCTCCCTGCTGGAATGCCTTTACTCACTGGGAAGGAAAAGATGTACGTGAAGCCCCTTCCCAGACCCATGGAGAAAACACATAGGCTTCTGTCTCCTGAGTGCTGAAAAACAGGCTGGAATCAAGTCCTTAGAGACAAGTAGTCAAGGTTTGAACGCACCAGGGGTATAGCTGCAGCCATGCGCTGAGTGGTCACTAGTTGCGCTCTGTGTGTGTGTGTGTGTGTGCGCGTGCGTGCATGTGTGTGTGCAGCTGGAAGACTAACGCCCAAACTGAGGATCTGACTGGCCTGGGGGCCTGCAGCCTGCCTGCCCAGGACATACATGGGACAATTACCCAGGCTTCAAAGAGTGCTTAAAGCTTCACCCAAACCTCCCATCTCCCTACCCTGCCTCTGTCTAATTGCACTTTTTGCTTCTGGGAGTTGTCATCCTGCTGATGACTTATAATTACAATGTCTTCTTCATCTCGGGAACCATTATGGTAAAATGCTTGATTCTAGGTTCCAGTTCCATCTTTGTCATTAGTCAATGTGTGACCCAGGGCGTATCACGATTTTTCTGAGCCTCCATGTTCTTATCTGTACAAAGGTAATGCTTATAATACCTGCCTCAGAGGGCTACTCTGAAGATTGCATAAGGTAGCGCATTTAAGTGCAGGGCACTGTGCTTGGTGTATAGGGAATGCCTATTAAACGCTAGCCATTATCATCACCATCACCATGTCATTTTATCCACGGTTATTAGCAGGGTGCCTGGGACATGCTCAATGAATATTCGTTGAATAGTACATTTTTTTGGTGAGCTCTCCTCACATGAATGCTAACAATGCACAAAGTTACTCCTGAGCAAAATGGCCCAGCAGTCCGTGCAGTTCCCTTATTCAGCCAAGGCCTAGAACCGAGGGTTAACTGGGGGAGGCAAGTAGGGGACAGACAGAAATGCCCGCAGAACGGCTGCGAAGCATGAAGACAAGCTGGCCTACCCACAGGATGGTACCTGTAGGTGTCCGGCGCCCTTAGGGGAGTAACCCTCAGGACCAGAAGTTGGCCGAGATGACCAGCTGTCTTTTGGCCACATGTCCAAAATTATCTAAATTCCTGGAAAATGCCTTCCTGGGATGGGCCAAGTCAGCGGCTCAGCTGCTACGTCTACATCAGATGGACTTGGCCTTTCTGCCCCCTTTTAAGCCACCTACATCTGTGCTCTTTTCAATTCACAAAGGACCATTTTTCACCTGGGGACCTAGACCTAGGCTTCTTCCTCCTGAAGCCCCAGGGAAGCCCACTGTCTCCAGCAGTGAAGGATGTTGAGTTTTCTGAGACCTGAATCTTAGTTAGAGCTTCCTGGAGGGGATCTGAGAACACCAGCTGAACACACCCAACCGTCGGGCGGTTTCCTCCTCTGGCAGGTTCCAGCCTCCCGCCTCCAACAACAATGCCTTCTGCCGGCGCTGCTTCCTGCGTTCTTCCTTCCTTGTAACACCTCAGCCTTTAGCAATGTCACTCGGGCCTTCAGCTGGCTTTGGGAAGCTGGATGTGGCTTTGGAACAAGAACCTTTGCACAGAGGGGAACAAGAGGCATTTAAAACCATCCAGGAAGAGTAGGAAATTAGCAGTTTAGGTGACAAGAGACTCACCTGGAGAACTTTCTCCACTGCATCTTGCTGGACAAGCCAGAAGTCTACCCTGAGCCTCAGTTCTCAGCTGTAGCCTGGGGGACGGCACTGGAACAGAATGTGTCTTGTGCAACAACTGGGTGTAGTGGGCCACCTGTGCCCATCTAGTCAAGTTAAACTTATCGGCCAAATACTGCTCCTGACTTAAAAAAAAAGTGTTTATTTTGATGATTACTGAGAAAGGTGAGTTAACGATTCTGCACTGGGATTGTGGGTAGATTGATTTCTCTATTTCCCCATGCAGTTCTGTCTTTTTTTTTTTTTTTTGCTGTGTGATTTTGAGATTGTGTTTTTAGGTGCTACAAATCTAAAAGTATCATAATTTCTGGTGATTTTCACCTTTTCACATCGTGAAGTGTTCCTGTTCACCATGGTAATGCTTCTGCCTTAAGTCCATTTTATCTAATGCCCGTATAGCGACACTAGCCTTCTATGGAGGGACTTCCCTGGTGGCTCAGACGGTTAAGCATCTGTCTACAATGTGGGAGACCCGGGTTCGATCCCTGGGTCGAGAAGATCCCCTGGAGAAGGAAATGGCAATCCACTCCAGTACTATTGCCTGGAAGATCCCATGGACAGAGGAGCCTGGTATGCTACAGTCCATGGGGTCGCAAAGAGTCGGACACGACTGAGCCTTCTATGGGTAGAATTTGTGTAATTTCCATCTTTTAGTTCATATCCACGGCTTGTAATTACTGACATATTTGACCCAGGGACTGAACCTGAGTCTCTCACGTCTCCTACGTTGGCAGGCGGGTTTTTTTTTTTTTTTTTTACCACTAGCACCACCTGTGAAGCCCATTTGAATTTATAGCTGCCATCTTATTTTGCACTTCCTATTTGTCTCACCCATTATTTTTAACCTTACTTTTGATTATTTTTTTGTCTATGACATCTTTTTTCCTCCACTGATTAGAGATTTACATTCTGTTTTTATTCCTTTAGTGGTAATATGAGAAATGAAAAATTCCTTCTTCAGTTTATCCAAGTCTAAAATCAGTCAATGTCTTTACCCGTCTCTTGAAAAACACACTTAATACCTTAATACACTTTAATTCTTTGTGCCTTTTTAAATGTTGTGATGCATTTGTAAAGCATTATATGTGGTCTTTTATTGACTTTTTCTAAATGATCAAATTTATTAGGGCGCCATTTATGTACAATGAGCTTAACTCATTTTAAAGATACGGTTTGATCAGTTTTGACAAGCGCATAGCTACGCACCGGACAGTCAAGATACAGGAGAGCTCAGCCCCCAGCCCCCCTTGTGCCCTCCCTCTGGCCGTCAGTCTCCTCCCCTAACCCCCAGAACCGGGCAGCCGTTGAGCTGTTTTCTGTCCCTATAGTCTCAGCTTTTCCAGGATTTTGTATAACTGGAGTCATGAACACGCAGCCCTTTGTGTCTGGGTCCTTCCGCTTGGTTGACGACTGCTATTCACTCATGCTGAATGTATTGGCGGTCTGTTTCTCTTATTTCTGAGCACTCGCCATTCCTTTGTGTGGATCCAGACTCCTGCCTGATGTCCCTTTCCTTCCACCTGAGGAACTTTTGATCCAATATAACATTTTTTTGGAGTGCAGGTCTATGGACAATGAATTCTTTCAGATTTTCTCTAAAAGTCTATTTTTGCCTTTGTTTTTGAAAGATGCTTTTGTTGGCTTTAGAATTCTAATTTGATGGCTTATCTTTCAGCAATGTAAAGGTTTTGAGTCACCGTCTTCTGCCTCATATTGTTTCTGATGAAGAATTTGCTGTAATTCAATTTTTTTGTTTATATATAATATCTCTTTTCTGTAGCTGTTTTTAAGATTTTCTCTTTATTACTTGTTTTCAGCAACTTTGATTATAATGTGCTTTGGTAGGTTTTTCTTTATTATTATCCTGGTTGGGGTTCCTTACGCTTCTTGTATGTGTGGATTTATAGTTTTCATCAGATCTGGGAAACGTCAACTGTTTTTTTCCTTCAAATATTTTTTTCTGTCCCCCTCAACTTTCCTGAGATTCTGACTACCCGTATATAAGGCTTCTGACATCATCCCACAGATGACTGATGCTCGTTTACTCTTTTCCTAGCCTTTTATCCTCTCCGTGCCTAGTTTGAATAATTCCTAATCTGATGTTCTCAAGTTGTCTAATTGTTTCTTTTGCAGTGTCTAATCTGCTGTAGTCCAATTCAACACGTTTTTCATTTCATATTTGTATTTTTCCTTTCTATATGGCCCTTGTGTCTCTTATGTTATGTATTCCATTTTTACCCTCACTGTATTCACATTCTCCTTTATAAGTCTGAAAATTTTTATAAGACTTATGTTTCAAAGTCATGTGTGTGTGCTAAGTCAGTTTTGTGCGACCCTGCCGACTATAGCCTGCCAGGCTCCTCCGTCCATGGGATTCTCCAGGCAAGAATACTGGAGTGGGTTTCAGAGTTCTGGATGACCAATTCTATTATTGTTGGGTGTGTTTTTATTGATTGATTTATTTTCCTCTTGGTTATGAGTCATATTTATCTGCTTTTTTTTGCATCACCCTGTGATTTTAATTGGATGCTGAACGTATTGGTCAAGGGCCAAGCCAAGACAGAACTGACATTTATAATTTCAACAGAGACCATTTAATATAATTAATGTTTAGCAAATAAAATATGATTAATTACTAAAAGGGTTGTAAAGAAGAACCCTTACGGAATATGAGAATAACAAATGCAGGAAGTCCGACTTCCTCTGGGGCGGAGGGAGAGTAAACCAGGAAGGAATTAAGAACTTGGAAGAGGCATCCCACACACCTCCTGCCTAGATCCAGATCTTGGAGAAGATGTGGCTGCTGCAGGAACTCACCGCCTGCCAGAGGAGAAGAAACGTTCCAGGGGGTGTGGGCCAGAGCGTTCCATCACATCAGTCCACCACATGACTGAAAAGCTCAGTAGAGAGTGCAGGAGTGGGGTGGGTGTGGATCCTGAGTCTAAAGGGTCTGCCTGTCGAGGGGCCGATAAGGCAGGGCATTGGTGGGTCAACATGGGTCTGCAAGAAGTGCTCTCCTGCTTTCTGTTGGTTCTCAGTCATGATACGGAGTTTCCTTGTGTTTGTTTAGTTGTGAACTGTGGTTGACTCAATTTCCCTTGAATTTCTATTTATGGAAATTCGTGAGGCCTGGGATTGCAGAGGGTTCTTCCAAAGAGTATTTTTTATTTTTGGCCTCTGCCAGGCCCCTGGAGGGCACTTCTTGGCAGCAACCACTGTAAATTAAGTTGTTGGTTTGTGGAGTTTGGGGACCACCCAGGTGGTGTGAATTCAACTTGGTTGGTTACAAACTTGTGTCAGGGATGACTGATGGCTCCGAATTCTCAGTAGTTACTTTTTCCATTTTCCACTTAGGGCTTCGTTTTAAGACATTCCATTTTTCTTGCACTCCCTGTGTGGAGGGCATTGTTGATATTACTCCTTTGTCCTTAACCCGAGACGGCTTCCCCTTGAAGTCTCAGCTGTCTGGGGGGAGTCGCTCCTATCAGACTCCTGACCCCGGGCACACTCTGGGCTTTGTCAGCTCTTCCCTTAGCCCTAGGACACCAGGAAAACCGAGCTCTGTTTCTCAGGGTTCAGTAAATACCCCTGGTAAACACAGCTGCTGCTCTCCTTACCTTTCTGGTCCTTGCCTCCGTTCCATGCGTTTTTGGCCTTGTACATTATTTACTTTCTTTCCAGTTTAGCTTACATTTAAGAATGCTTTTTCTTCTTTCCCAGACATATTATTTGCTGTGAAGAATCAACTAGCAATGCGGGAGACCCAGATTCAATCCCTGGGTCGGGAAGATCCCCTGGGGAAAGGCGTGGCAACTCACTCCAATATTCTTGCCTGGAGAATCCCATGGACAGAGCAGCCTGGTGGGCTAAAGTCCATGGGGTGCCAAAGAGTCAGACACGACTGAGTGACTAAACTTTAGTTGTTTTCAATAGGAGAGTCATCCCAGGTATTTGGTATTTTGTATTACCAGGGTTAAGAGCAATATTTCTCTGCAGTATCTACAACTTCATAGGTTCTACACTAGTATTTGGCAAATAAATGAACGAAAAAGGGGATGAAGAAAGACATATGTGTGTGAATTGGCTGCGTGAACTGTCAGTCAACCTTGAAACACTATGAGGTCAGGGATCTGGTCTGATGAGTTCACCACTGCCCCTAAACTGGCTATAGTGATCCATGCTAGGGTTCAACTGACGTTAACTGATTTTGACTCAGAGTGGCCTCGAGGCCACGGGAAATCTGTCCTCGATAGAGATGCTTGCCGTGTGGAGAAAGCAGCTTTCCAAATCTGCGGGCCTTCGGGGACGACTGGTTTTCATATGGTGGGGATGGACTCCAGTGACCCTTCTCTGCTCTCCTCCCGGCTCCCCTGGGCATTCGGCTGCAGATCTCGTCTCACAGTGTTGGAGTCTCATCCTTGGTTTCAGTGCTGTGATCCAAGCCCGTGCAGCTCAAAGGGTGGTCCATGTGCCAGCAGCACCCATCACCTGGGTGCTTGTTCGAAATACAGAATCTTGCCCGTGCTCCCCTTCAACTACTGATTCAGAATCTTCACTTTTAATAAGATCCCCAGTCTATTCATGTGCACACGAAGGTTTGCGAAACACTGCTCTAATCCAGTGAATTCCAGTGTGTGTGTGTGTGTGTGTATGTGTGTGTAGGGGGGCAGCAAATGAATTACAGGGGTGCAGTGAGGAACTGATTCTTACAGCCTTCAGGTGGCCATGTAGGATGACCAGCTAACTCCTTTCTGTTTGGCTGGGACTTTCCCAGTTTTAGCACTGAAAGAATCACATCCCTGGAAACCTCTTGTGTATGTGCCAAGTTGCTTCAGTCATGTCTGACTCTTTGAGACCCAATGGACTTGAGCCTACCAGGCTCCTCTGTCCATGGGATTTCCTAGGCAAGAAGACTGGAGAGGGTTGCCATGCCCTCCTCCAGGGGATCTTCCTGATCCAGGGATCAAACCTGCGTCTCTTACATTCCATGCATTGGCAGGTGGGTTCTCTACCACTAGGGCCACCTGGGAAGCCCAGAAACCTCTTAATCACAAGAACTGGGATGGTTGGTCCCCTTACCAGACAGGGCCCAGGCATCCCCAAGGTTCCGGTAGATTTCGTGAGGAGGAGCTACATCTGGTACCACGTGGGCTGGGCCTCGCTCCACGAGGTGACTTGTCACCTGTATCAGCAGCTAGCTGCCAAGCCCTGTGCTCCCAGTGTGAACAAGGGACCCCCGGACTTGCAAGAGGAATTCCCATTCTTGGTGTCCTGGAAGCACGGTGCCCGGTCCAACATGGGTCAAGTCATGAAGGTGATGAGGAAGCTAGGTGTGTTATCCAGGGCGGATCAGCTCTGGGAGAAGGCGCCAAATCCCTGGCTTTACATCGGGTAGAAGCTGAAATCTTAATCTTTTCAGTTGATGTGTCTTTTTAGTGGCATCCACGTTAGCTGCAGGGAGAAAGCTCTAACAATACACACACACTCCGCAAATTAGAACTTCATCATTATTTTGAAATCCTTGATATGAAATGTTTGATTGTATTCACCATCCATTCACATTATCACAAGAAATTTCAACATTACATTTGTCAAAGAAAGAAGAGAAAGAGCTGTTAGGTCCTTTTAATGTAATTTCAAGTGTTATACATTTTTGAATGGATATAAAATGGTCTTACATTTTTTATCATGTACTCAGTGAACAAAAGTTTCCTGCCAACAGTGACTTTCAAAAATTTCAAGAGCTCCTCATTAAAAAGCTCCCATCAAAAATTGTGTATGGCCATTGCACATGTAAAGGCTGATGTTAAAAAAAAGTATGTTCATGGAAGAAATCTCAAGTTTCTCATTAAATTCCTTGAAAAGATTTCATTGGGAAGTTGTTTTTTTTTTCCACATAGTCAATGGGGATTCCCTGGTGGCTCAGATGGTAGTCTGCCTGCAATGTGGGAGAACTGAGTTCAATCCCGGGGTCAGGAAGATCCCCTGAATAAGGAAATGGCAACCCACTCCAGTATTCTTGCCTGGAAAATCCCATGGATGGGGGAGCCTGGTGGGCTACAGTCCATAGGGTCACAAAGAGTCAGACATGACTGAGTGACTTCGCAGTCAATATTTAATAGTTTCTCTATTACTCTGTAGCTCAGTTGGTGAAGAATCCACCTGCAATGCAGGAGACCCTGGTTTGATTCCTGGGTCAAGAAGATCCGCTTGAAGAAGGGATAGGCTACCCACTCCAGTATTCTTGGGCTTCCCTTGTGGCTCAGCTGGTAAAGAATCCTCTTGCAGTGAGGGGGACCTGGATTCTATTCCTGGGTTGGGAAGATCCCCTGGAGAAGGGAAAGGCTACCCACTCCAGTATTCTGGCCTGGAGAATTCCATGGACTGAATAGTCCATAGGGTCTCAAAGAGCTGGACATGACGGAGCAACTTTCACTTTACTTTCATTACTTTGTGCTTTTTTCCTATTGAAATTATATAATGTACAGAAAATGTAATACAGTTTTTCACCCAGTTCCTAGTTACCTTGTGTATACCCCCAACACAATGTGCAAATTTGATCATTTTATCTGTGTGCCAAGGTGTGATGTTCCTGGGGAAATCTGGCTGTAACCCTCTGTGCCCCCCAGTTTTCTGAACTGACTGGGGCCCCCCACACACTGAGGGAAAGTACACGGTGAGTCCCCACACCCTCCAAAAGTCTCCCTTCCACTTCCCCTCCTTGCTCCTTGGAGGGCTCCCTTTCCTTCTTTAGTGAAAAATCCCAGCCTCAAATGGTTGCTATGGTAACCCTCAGGCTGGAGGAGCTGGCCTGGCCTGACTTGCCAAAGGGCTTCCATGGCTCAGCTGCCCCTGAGTTATGATGGCAAGTAGGAGGGATCAGGTCACTCTTGGGGGCAGAGGACCTCTTCACTCAGACAGAGATGCAGGAGACACAGCCTTGCCTGGAGTCCCCTGGACACCTGCCTTCCACACTTCACAGGAGGTCTCTGGGTCTCTCTAAAGGTTAATTTTTTATAAAGCCACACTCTGAACACAGTTGGTTTCAACCTTTCTCTTAGGGTCCCAAGGGTATATTTTGCCTCATCTTTACACTACCAGCTTGAACCTGACTTTCACTTCCAGGGCTTTGGGGTAGACTCAACTGGTACAAGTAGTGTGGACCATGTGACCGGGCTTTAGTGTCAGAAAGATGTGGAATCAAGTCTTGGCTCAGTCACTTACTGGCTCTGGGATCTTGGGCAAGTCATATTGCCACACTGAGCCTCAGTCTTGAGAAGGGGCCACAGAAGATGAGATGGTTGGATGGCATCACTGACTCAATGGACATGAGTTTGAGCAAACTCCAGGGGATAGTGAAAGGCAGGAGAGCCTGGCGTGCTGAGGTCCATGGGGTTGCAAAGAGTCAGACACGACTTAGCGACTGAACAGCAGCCACTTGCATACACAGGGTGGAATTATTAAAGGTCCATCTCATAAGGATGCCATATGTGAGCTCATACTTTGTCAAGCTCTCAGCCCAGATCCTGGCACACAGTAGGTGCTCAATTAAAGAGGATTCATGTTATCATCATTATTATTTTCCTTTCACCTCCTTGAATTGCTGCTTTCTTTTCTTCCTTTTTTATTCCCCCAAAATCCTGCCAGGCACCTGGGGCTCAGATGACTGTGACCTCTCCAGCTGTTTGTGTAAGCCCGTCTCTCAAAGAAAACAGTCTCCCCAGGGGGAAAAATGCCCCAAACTTTGTGCACATAAATCAACAATTCTGCACAAAGTGAGGGTAATTAATAAATGAAACCACTAGGAAGAAGCCAAGAGAACTTCTTATAGAAAATAACAGTAAAACTGTTATCGAATGTTCAGAACCTCAGACCAAGAGTTGTGTTCCCCTTGGGGTTTTGAAGCTGTGTCCCATTGACCAGCGATGTTGGATGACCAACTCTCTGGCCGCTCTCGTTTTATGTTAAGGCTGGAGGGGAATTTAGTCTGTCTGCTTTGAAGTTTCTCACTTTTTGCAGCAGACTAAACATTAATAATTGACAGATAACAAATAGCATTGATATTATTGTTTTTGTTGCTTTTTAAGCAAGTTGTAACGTAGCAGTGTTTCAGTTGGGCTCTGTCCGGAAGGGGGCTCTGAGACAACGTTAGTGCTCATGGTGTTTACTGGGACGGGTCAGAGGGATGAGCATCCAGGAAGAGAGGGGAGGAAGCAGGACTGGCAGGTGGAGGAGTCAGGCCCGAGGGTGGTCCAGGCCAACCCCAAAACGGGCCCCTCACAGTGGTCTGGATGGGCCATTGGCCAGGTCTTTTTCCCATCAGCCTCCTCAGTCACTCATTGACTGTGAGAAGGGCATGACCCCTGGGAAGGGCATGAGCTCCGATGGTGATTGTCTGCGGCTGGTGGATGAGGAGGGGGCACTCCCGGGGGCTGGGGCACCCCCTGGAAAGGGGGTCTGGGCTTCTCAGCTCTATGTTCATAAGATAAACTGAAGCTGGGGGCCTGGAGCTTGGCTACTCTGGATGTTTCAGGGGCTCCTCAAGCACACATGGCATCCTACAGTTTAGCAGCCCCCCAAATTAGAGCTTAACTTTCTTTCCTCGGTGAGCAAACGGGGGCTCGGACTGGGAAGGGAGCTGCCAAAAGTCCCCCAGCAAGATAGAATCAGAATCGTCAGCCGGCCGCTGCCCCCTTTTCAGGTCTCCCCTCGGATGCTGCCTCCCCAGAAAGCCCTGCTGACCCCCAGGCTGTGTGAGATGCTCCTGTGTGAACACCCTACACCCAGACCACCGGGGTCTGGTCACGCTCCTGACTCCCCAGCCAGCTGTGAGCTTTCTGAGGGGACGAATGGTGAATGAGATGGCTGCAAGGTGGAGAGTATCCTTAGGAAGGCATGAGTGGACGAGTTTAGGTCCTCAACCATAAACTTGGCCCGCGAAGTCTGCCTGGTACCCAGAGAGAAACGTTCCTGACACCTAAGGGACGGGCCTTCAGGTCTTTTCAGGCTCAGCTCAGGAAACTCAGAGCTGCTCCAAGCCCACTTCTCAGTTCGTGCGTTACTGCTCCATGCGAGGGTATCTGGATGGATTTCTCTACTGATTCCTTGTCCCACATCTGGGCTCTTTCTTCTGTATCTGGTGAGTTTGACATACTTGCTTTTATTTTTATGATTGTATGAAGCCTACATTGTTTTATGTGCATGTATTTAATTTATGCACACAGTATTGTGCTAAAAATCCAATTCTGTTTCTTTTTTTTCCCCTCTCAGCATTTTGCTTTTAAAGACCTATCCAGGTTACTGTATGGGCCTCTAGGCTGTGCCTTTAAACTGCTGTATCCACCGCCTTTACCCACCCCTCGGCGATGGAGGCCTAGCTCGCTTCTAAACTTCCTCCTCCCCTTCTCGCTGCCTCAGACAACCTGATGGTGGGGAGCCTCTTCCTCTCCTCCCAGATCTGCTGGACGGTTTCTTTGGGATCTCGATGCAGGAGGGCATTTCTGGTAAAGGTGTTTGAAAGGGAGAGTGTTGGTTGCTCAGTCGTGTTCGACTCTTTGTGACCCCCACGGATTGTAGCCCCCCAGGCTCCTCTGTCCACAGTCACCCTTCGGCTAAGTAAGGTGTATATGCACACTTAATGTGACTAAATAGACTTTCACTTTCCACTCTTAACGGACCCTGCACACATCAAGCCCAGGGGTTCACTAGACTATGAACTTTCCCAAATAGAAGATTCTAGAAAATAATTTAAAAAATAGTTTATGGAAGCACTTTGCCAGTCAAATAAAGCACAAGAGATGGATTCAGCCTACTGGTCTCCAGTTTACAAGTTGGAGGCCCAGACCCGAACTAGCCTTCCCCTTGACCTTTGCACGCAGAGGTCATGCATTCCTGACATTCCATGTGTGTCTCTTCCCGGGCAGGGTCTGTGTCCACACTAACAAGCCTTGAGTGCAGCTTCAGCCCCTCCTCAAGTAGACCCTGTGATGGAGCCCCCGACACAGGTCACGAGCAAGTTCTGGGTGTCTTGAGGAGGAACTCCAGCAGCCTCACTGAACTTACCTCTCTCTCGACCCTGGTCTTTCAGGACCATCACCTGTCACAGGAGATGAGTTCTTTCTGGCAGGAGGTAGCCAGTTCTTGCTGGCAGCTGGTTCCCAGAAGCTGAGGAGGGGTAGGAGAAGGCATGGAGGCAGGGGACTTTCTTAGCTTGGGCTGCTATAACAAAATGCCATAAACTGGGTGCTTGGGTATCTGTTCCCCACAGTTCAGGGAGCTGGAAGTCCAAGATCAGAGTGCCAGCATGGATGAGCCCTCTCCTGGGTTGCGGACCACCCTCACATGGAGGAAAGAGAGGGTGAGGGAGCCCTTTGGCCTCTTATTAAAGTGCTAACCCCAAAGTCCCTCCCCCAAGTACCATCACACTGTGGGTTGGTTTTCCATGTACGTACTTTTGCGGGGGACACATTCAGACTGCAACAGGAACTCAGGTACTTGCTCCAGCTCCTCCAGAGAAAACACAGGCTGTTGCTCTGATTCTCAGGAGTTTGAGAAAGCCTTAGGTAGTGGGAAATGTCCAGACCATTGTGTGGTTTTAGACAATAGCCACAGGTGTTCAGAAATGTTAACATTTGCTTTTGAAAGAGAAAAAAGAGTACAACAGCTTTAAGCCTTGCTTTAAATTTGGAGCGTCTTTGAACTGTGGTGTTGGAGAAGACCCTTGAGAGTCCCTTGGACTGCAAGGAGATCCAACCAGTCCATTCTGAAGGAGATCAACCCTGGGATTGCTTTGGAAGGAATGATGCTAAAGCTGAAACTCCAGTACTTTGGCCACCTCATGCGAAGAGCTGACTCATTGGAAAAGACTCTGATGCTGGGAGGGATTGGGGGCAGGAGGAGAAGGGGACGACCGAGGATGAGATGGCTGGATGGCATCACTGACTCGATGGATGTGAGTCTGGGTGAACTCCGAGAGATGGTGATGAACAGGGAGGCCTGGCGTGCTGCGATTCATGGGGTCGCAAAGAGTCGGACACGACTGAGCGACTGAACTGAACTGAACTGTGGCTCCAGCCCATTCAGTCATTAATTCCCAGATCTCAGTAAGGCTTACCAGAGTTGGCTTCATCCCCCTGCTGGCATCTGAACTTCCTAAGGCCGGACTCCCACCTCCCAGGCTACACTTTGTGTAGCAGAGAGAAGGGGCTGAGATGTTTGGGCTTCTGGAGTCCAACACCCCTGGGTACAAGCCTGACGCTGCTGCTACCGGGCCATGACCTTGGACAAGTTGCTTCATGCCTCCAAGCCTCAGTTTCCTCCTCTGCAAGGGGCTGGTGGAATGACTACCATCTCACAAGGTGCTCTGAGAATTAGATGAGTTAATAGCGATAAAGCTCTGTCACATGAAACGAATTCAAGGGATGGGAATTTCAAGAAGCGATTCAGGGGATCCTGGGATGCAGGCAAGTTAGGAGAAGTATGCTAAGTTGCTAAGTCGCTTCAGTCGTGTCCGACTCTGTGTGACCCCACAGATGCCAGCCCATTGGGCTCCGCCATCCCTGGGATTCTCCAGGCAAGAACACTGGAGTGGGTTGCCATTTCCTTCTTCAATGCATGAAAGTGAAAAGTGAAAGTGAAGTTGCTCAGTCGTGAAGTATAACAATCAATAAATATTTCCCTGGGCCCACTGTGTGCCTGGCACTGTGCCATGTACCGCAGCGCCTTGGGCTGCATCCTGCTTGCTGGAGACTGCTGAGGGACCTGGCATTCCGCGAGGAGGCAGAGTGAGAAGGAAGGGCGCAAAGGCATGCCATGCGATGGGGCTTCCTCTCCAGCCTCCAGCGTGAGAGGAGATTTTAAAATGTTTATTTGCTAAATGTTTACAGAGTTGCAAATATTAGAATCCACGGTGGCTAGTTTCAGCCGAAAAGGGCTTTATTAAACAATATGAGCACAAGCAGGCAGTCAACGGGAGGGCAGGAGGAACTCGGGGCCCTGCCGGAGTGCTGGCTCGATGGGTGGAATTACTGCTGCTGCCGCAGCAGCTACTAAGCAAGAGGCCAGGAGCTGACCTCACTGCAGCCGTGGTCTCTTCTGCCACAGGAAGTTGACCTTGTAACTGAGGCCACACTGATAACTGGACTATAAAGCAGAAGTCTGTGCCTGTTTCTGCCTGGGGCTCAGTTCTGAATTAGGGACTTTCAGGAGAGAGCCCAGGTCACGTGCCTCCATCCTCACTGCAAGGGAGCCTGAGAATTGAGTTCTGATACATACAGCCTTACAAAGAGCTGAGAAAAGAGAAGTGAAAGGCAAAGGATAAAAGGGAAAGATATACTGAACTGGATGCAGGAGAAGAGCAAGGAGAGATAAGAAAACCTTCGTAAGAGAACAGTGCAAAGAAATAGAGGAAAACAATAGAATGGGAAAGACTAGAGATCACGTCAAGAAAACTGGAGATACCAAGGGAACATTTCATGCAAAGATGGGCACAATAAAGGGCACAAGTGGCAAGGACCTAACAGAAGCAGAAGAGATTAAGAAGAAGTGGCAAGAATACATAGAAGAACTGTACAAAAAAGATCTTAGTGACCCAGATAACCACGATAGTGGGGTCACTCACCTAGAGCCAGGCATCCTGGAGTGTAAAATCAAGTGAGCCTCAGGAAGCATTGTTATAGACAAAGTTGGTGGAGGTGACTTAATTCCAGCTGAGCTATTTCAAATCCTAAAAGATGATGCTGTTAAAGTGCTGCACTCAATATGTCAACAAATCTGGAAAACTCATCAGTAGCCACACGACTGGAAAATACCAGTTTTCATTCCAATCCCAAAGAAAGGCAATGCCAAAGAATGTTCAAACTACCCTACAATTGTGCTCACTTCACATGCCAGCAAGGTAATTCTCAAAACCCTTCAAGCTAGGCTTCACCAGTTCTTGAACCAAGAGCTTCCAGATGACAAGCTGGATTTAGAAAAGGCAGAGAAACCAAAGATCAACTTGCTGACATCCATTGGATCATTGAAAAGCAAGAGAATTCCAGAAAAACATCTACTTCTGCTTCATTGACTATGCTAAAGCCTTTGACTGTGCGGATCACAATAAACTGTGGAAAATTCTTCAAGAAATGGGAATACCAGACCACCTTACTCGTACCCTGAGAAATCTGTATGCCAGACAAGAAGCAACAGTTATAACTGGACATGGAACAATGGACTGGTGCAAAATTGGGAAAGGAGTGTGGTAAGGCTGTATATTGTCATCCTGCTTATTTAACTTCTATGTAGAGTACATCATCAGAAATGCCAGACTTACAAGCTGGAATCAAGATTTCCAGGAGAAATATCAACAACCTCAGATATGCAGATGATACCACTCTAATGACAGAAAACAAAGAGGAACTAAAGAGCCTTTTGATAAAGGTGAAAAAGGAGAGTGAAAAAGCTGGCTTAAAACTCAACATTCAAAAAACTAAGAACATGGCGTCCCATTCCATCACTTCATGGCAAATAGATGGGGAAAAAGTGGAAACAGTGACAGATTTTATTTTCCTGGGCTCTAAAATGATTGGGGATGGTGACTGCAGCCATGAAGTTAAAAGACACTTCTACTTGGAAGAAAAGCTATGACAAACCCAGACAGAGTATTAAAAGGCAGAGACATCACTTGGCTGACAGAGGTCCGTATAGTCAAAGGTGTGTTTTTCATGTATGAATGTGAGAGATGGACCACAAAGAAGGCTCTGCACTGAAGATTTGATGTTTTCAAATTGTGATTTTGAAGAAGACTTTTGAGAGTCCGTTGGATAGCAAGGAGGTCAAGCAGTCACTCCTAAAGGAAATCAATCCTGAATATTCACTGGAAGGACTGATGCTGGAGCTGAAGCTCCAGTACTTTGGCCACCTGATGCAAAGAACTGACTCATGGGAAAAGACTGATGCTGGGAAAAGTTGAGGGCAAGAGGAGGAAGGGGAGACAGAGGATGAGATGATTGGATGGCACCACCGACTCAATAGACATGAGCCTGAGCAAACTCAGCAAGATAGTGAAGGACAGGGAAGCCTGGTGTGCTGCAGTCCATGGGGTCACAAAGATTTGAACACGACTTAGCGACTGAACAACAATAATATACTTGAGAGGGCCTCCCAAATGGGGCTAGTGGTAAAGAACCCACCTGCCAATGCAAGAGACGTTAAGAGATGTGGGTTCAATCCCTGGGTCAGGAAGATCCCCTTGAGAAGGAAATGGCAACCCATTCCAGTATGCTTGCCTGGAGAATACAACTGAGCGATCGAGCATATTATATACTTGGGAAGGCAGAGCTCACAGGAAATTTCCCCAAAGAGAAAGCTTTTCAAAGGATGGACGATAGCAACTGTTCCTATGTTTCTACTCAAAGCAGCGTGTGGTGGATGTAGGAGCAAGTGACGGAGTTGGACCCAGCTCTTAGAGGTGCTCACTGTCTATTGGGGTAGACAAACCTCCGCATAAATAACTCTGCAGACAAACGGAGGGCCTTCTAGGGAGATGGACCATCCATCTATCCACTGCACGTTTATACCTGACTCGGGTGGCTTTGCTGGTGTAAGAGTTAATGTGTGACCCTCTTTCCATCGGTGGTGCTGAATGGTAGAAAGGGGATGGTCAGCCAACCCGGGGTCAAGTCCCAGCCCTCCCACTGACCTGGGATTTTGGATTTCTTAATTTCTCTGAGCCTCAGTTTCTTCATGCGCAAAATGGGCGTAGTCCTACCTACAATAAAAGGACTAGTGTTCACATTAAAGATATGTAAACTGTCTGATATAATAGATGTCCAATAGAAGGTTGTATTTATTGGTGTGAGCAGGATGATAAAGAGTTCTTTCTGTGGGGTCCTAGCTTCCCAGATGGTGCTAGCGGTAAAGAACTTGCCTGCCAATGCAGGAGATGTAAGAGACGTGGGTTTGATCTCTGGGTTGGGAAGATCCCCTGGGAGAGGAAATGGCAACCCACTCCAGTAATCTTGCCTGAAAAATCCATGGACAGAAGAGCCTGGCAGGCTACAGTCCATGGGGTCACAAAGAACTGGACACGGCTGAAGCGACTTAGTGTGCATGGCTGCAAAATGCTTTCAAGAGGCAGCAGAGAGGTTGGGAAAGACAGGAACATCCAGGACCTGTCTACCTTGGGAATTCAGGGAAGTGTTAACCTTTATTAAGTCACCCTTGGGTTTGTCAAGCTTCAGTGTTGATTGTCATTCAATAAAAAATATCAACACAACCCTGTTCCCCTCAACAAGAGGACAACTTCCTGCACTCTTGGGGTGCCCTAGCGTTTTCCCCAGAGTCTCTATTCAGACAGAGAACAGTGAAGGGCAGGACTCTGGACTCTGGGCCACCAGCCAGAAGGCGAGCTCTGCTTGTACCTGGGAGGCCCTGCTAGGCTCAGGCTCCTAGCTGGGAACAGAAGGTAAGGGGGTGACACCCAGCTGGGCTGGGCAGGGTCCCCCATGGGCAGGGCCAGGGTGTGGGGACAGGCGGGGAGCAAGGTTAGAGCAGCAGGGGCCACACCTGACCCCTCCTCTCTGGTCTCCCCTGTGCCCTGTAAGGTACCAGCCTCCAGGCTGGGTGCCCTCTCAGCCTGTCTGATGCCGACAACTGTCTGGAACATTCCACAGCTGCAGGGCAGAACAACGGGTGCATTTTCAGAGGCGTAAACCTGGGGCTTCTAGATCCTACTGCTTGCTTCTCCCTGGGGAAACTGAGTCAATCTCTCCCAGCCTTTCCTCAAGCTCCCACCTGCCCACATGGGCGTCTTAGAATTTGACTCAGAGAGATGCCCCAGAGTCCCCTTCCTGATGAAAAAATAGTCCAGAGCAGGGCAGTTTGGTGCAGCAGAAAAAGCCTTGGGAGTCAGGCAGACTTGGTGTCAACCTCTGGCTCCTTCTACCTTTGGAGTGATCTTGGAGTGACCTCAGAGTCCACCAAAGTCAATTCACAGATAAAAAGCACTGACTTGAAAGACCTTAAAAAGTTCTGAAAAAAGATGAGAATGGCAGACAAATTTGATGACTGATACCGATGAGTCATGGCTTGAGGAGAAGACTGCTCAGAAAGCTTTGGAAAGTTCTAAAAAAAATGCAGTTTAGACCATTCAATTCAAGCAATTCAATGAGGATTAAAAGAATTGTATCTAAAGGCAGGTTCAAAGTGGGAAGAAAAGACACAAGTAACTGAAAACTCCCTTTAAGATGGATTAAACTAAAAGGCACTTTACTGAAAAGTGTAGGAGTAGATTGGGTTTCAGGTGTGGTTTGATTCAGGGGCTCAAACGATGTCATGGGACAGAGCAGGGTAGTTCGAACTGGCTCTCCCCCTCCTATGATAACCAGGAGGCAGTAGCAGTCCCAGACTTCCACGCTCCCAGGTTCAAGTGCAGCAGGGGACGGAAGCCAGCAGTCCTAGCAAATGTCTCGTTGGCTATTTCTGAACTAAACACTGTAACACAATGCTTTCATTGACCAGGTTGGTACCAGTGGGGGTGGGGACACGGTGAAGTCAACACCAGCTCCCCGGGAATGGGGAAGGGTGGCTTTCCAGAAGGAAATCAAGTACGAGAAGAAGAGAAAAATGGATCCTGGGTGGTCCAAACATCAAAGTCCACTCTCGTAGTGCAAGCCGACAGTTGCAGGAAAGAGAAGGCCAATGAGCTAAATCTTACTAACACATCAAGGGTGACAGAAAGGGCTTTTTGTGAAATTTACAGCAAAAAGAAAATCATGAACAAAATATCCACTACTTGGGTTAAAATGATATTTTTTTAAAAAAATTTCTAAATCGTGACTTTTAAAATTTATTTTTAAATTTTTCATTATTTGTTTCTAGTTTTATAACACTTGGTCAGAGAAGGTAACTTGTATACTTCCTGCTACTTGGAATTTACTGGTGTTTGATTTTTAACCTGGCATATGATCAATTTTGTAAATGTTACACAGACACTTGACAAAAAGATATAGTTTCTGTTGGCAGGATGTAAGTTCAATATCTATTAATTCAGCTACTAATGATACTGTTTGAATCTCTTATTGCTTTATTGAGCTTGCCTTCTTGATCTTACACGGATTGAGATGAGTATGCTAAAATCTTCCACTATAATTGAGTTTCTGTCAATTTATTCTCACATTTCGAAGAGTTTATGCTTAATATATTTCAATGCTATGTTCTTTGGTCCATTAAAGTTCATGGAGCAAACTATGACTTCATTATTGATCATAACTTTTATCAATATCAAACGATGCTCTTTGCTCTATTTAATGCATTTTGCCTTGAACTTCACACTGTCCGCTTTCCATAGTGCCTTTCTCTGTCTTCTAGTTCCTATTTTCCTGATATATTTATGGTGTAGGTCCAACAGAGCTTGGGGAAGACGGCATTTGGGGAGGTCCGGATGGACCAGAATTCTTCATCTCCTGCTTTGCTCCTGTCCCTTCTCTTTGGCAATACAAACATGGAATGAACTCAGGGATGGGTGGAAAATTTCCCTCCCGGACCCAGTTGCTCTAAATGAGTCCCGGGCTCCAGACTGAACAGAGAACTCACGGTCCTACTTGCGGATGAGGCTGCCGAGCCACTGTCTCTGTCCTCAAGAAATCAGAGAAAAGGAAGTGCTACTGAAGACAGGTGAGGGGTGTACACTCTTCCACTTCTCAAAAGGGGGAAGAATGTGGATTCTGAAACTACAGATCAGCACACT
Organism: Cephalophus harveyi; assembly: GCA_006410635.1. Lineage (NCBI taxonomy): Eukaryota > Metazoa > Chordata > Mammalia > Artiodactyla > Bovidae > Cephalophus > Cephalophus harveyi. The sequence continues at coordinate 4,562 of SJYT01063236.1, read as the reverse complement.
TATCTCAGTGCAGAGGATCAATTATTCCAGATGTCATTTCTATGGAAGTGAGCATCACCAGAACCCAATATGGACTCACTAAGAACAAATCTTTATTTTGGGGCTCCAAAATCACTGCAGATGGTGATTGCAGCCATGAAATTAAAGGGCGCTTACTCCTTGGAAGAAAAGTTATGACCAACCTAGACAGCATATTAAAAAGCAGAGACATTACTTTGCCAACAAAGGTCCATCTCATCAAAGCTATGGTTTTTCCAGTAATCATGTATGGATGTGAGAGCTGGACTATAAAGCTGAGCACTGAAGAATTGATGTTTTAAACTGTGGTGTTGGAGAAGACTCTTGAGAGTCTCTTGGACTGTAAGGAGATCCAACCAGTCCATCCTAAAGGAAATCAGTCCTGAATATTCATTGGAAGGACTGATGCTGAAGCTGAAACTCCAATACTTTGGCCACCTGATGTGAAGAACTGACTTATTTGAAGAGACCCTGATGCTGGGAAAGATTGAACGTGGAAGGAAAAGGGGATGACAGAGGATGAGATGGTTGGATGGCATCACCGGCTCAATGGATATGAGTTTGAGTAGGTTCTGGGAGTTGGTGATGGACAGGGAGGCCTGGTGTGCTGCAGTCCATGGGGTCGCAAAGAGTTGGACACAACTGACCGACTGAACTGAACTAAAGAACAAATCTTATCAAATATGCAATTTCTGTTTTCAATTGTTCTGTGGGGTTTAAGCAAAGTTTTTTTTTTTTTTATTTTAATTAAAAAAAAACCCATATAAAACAGAAAGAATAGCTTAGTGAAACCAAGCTATTCATCCCCCAGCTTCAGCAGTTTTCAACTTGTGGCCAATTTTGTTTCACTCGGAACCACAGCTTCTCCTCTATCCCCCCACCCCATCATTCTGAAGGAAATCCTGGACACTTCATCAACACTTCACTGTGTCTCAGAATCCGTAACCTCAGTGTCATTGTCTCACCTGTATTAGCTGTTTGTTGCTGCATAACAAATCACCACAAAGCTTAATGACTTAAATTGATGATTAGATCTAAAGACTTGATCAGATTGAGGTTCGATTTCTTCTTCTCTCTCTTTTTTTTTAAATTTTGGCAAAGTCCTGTACTGTGAGGAGTCCAGTAGGGAAAATAGAAACCACACAGGCCCTTTCAGCAGGAGTAGTAACTATATGGGGCTTCCCTGAAGGCTCAGTGGTAAAGAATCCCACCTGCAATGCAGGAGACGCAGGAGATGTGGGTTGGATCCCTGGTGGGGAAGGTCCCCTGGAGAAGAAAATGGCAACCCAGTTCAGTATTCTTGCCTGGGAAATCCCATGAGCAGAGGGGTTTGATGGGCTCCAGTAAGGATAGGGTGCAGTCACCGTTCCCGGGGAAGGGGAATATGAGAAGAGATTGGGATGACAGAATCTAGATGGGCAGAGTTGGGGCTCAGACTTCAGTGGCCACCACCCAGTTGCTGCCACCGGCTGCTGAGAGGGCAGGATGAACGGTGTCCTCCTGGAGCAGTGAGTCCCTGCTTTTCTCCTACCCTAGTCCATGGGCTCGCTGAGGGTCGGACACGACTGAGCCACTTCACTTTCACTTTTCACCTTCATGCACTGGAGAAGGAAATGGCAACCCACTCCAGTGTCCTTGCCTGGAGAATCCCAGGGACGGGGGAGCCTGGTGGGCTGCCGTCTATGAGATCGCGCAGAGTCGGACACGACTGAAGTGACTTAGCAGCAGCAGACTCATTGGGAAAAATCCTGATGCTGGGAAAGATTGAAGGCGGGAGGAGAAGGGGACGACAGTGGATAAGATGGTTGGATGGCATCACCGACGCGATGGACATGAGTTTGAGCAAGCTCCGGGAATTGGTGATGGACAGCGAAGCCTGGCTGGAGAAGGAAATGGCAACCCACTTCAGTGCTCTTGCCTGGAGAATCTCAGGGACGGAGGAGCCTGGTGGGCTGCCGTCTATGGGGTCACACAGAGTTGGACACGACTGAAGCGACTTAGCAGCAGCAGCAGCAGGGAAGCCTGGCGTGCTGCCGTCCATGGGGTTGCAAGGAATCGAACACAACTGAGCTACTGAAATGAACTGAGTCTCCCCTTAGTATCTTTATGGGCGGAGCTAAACCTGACGTCAACCTGCGGAGGAGGAGGGTGCTCCTCAGAGAGCCAATCCCAGGATCTCAGAGCAGGGAGGGAGGGGCTTCGAGATGACAGACAGTAGCTGAATAACCGGTGCCCCTCTGCACAGGCAGAGTTACATGTTCATCAGGAAGTATAATGGTTTGGATGATTACCTTTTTTGGATGATTATCTTTTTATATATTATCAGTCATTAATGATGATTACTTTAATCTATGAATTCATTTGAGATTATAAAATCAGCAAAAATTTGACAAGATACGTCATGATATCCACTTGGACAAGATGGAGAGATGAGGAATAAAGATATCTATTGAGGAAAGTGTTGCTGACTTTCTTTTCCACATCACTTTCATAGAAAGGTTACTATTTTGTCCAGTCTACTGGGAAAATCCTGAGTCTGCGCATAGCCGAAGGTGACTGGCCTGGAATCTGGCTGTCTCGGGCTCTACTCGGCTGCTCCAAAGACTGTGAGGGGATCGATACCTCAAGGCCCAAGGGGATCAATATCTGGGGCACATCCAAAACTTATTCACAGCTCACTAGCTTGGATGCTCTGGTCTGAAGAGGTGGGTATGGCCGGAATTCCGCCTCGCATCATGGCCAGCCTGCCCCGTGAAGGTCCCAAGTGAGGAGAGCAAATGGGAAGTCAAATTGCCACTTGGTTATTTGCTGTATTGATGTCTGAATACCCAGTAAAGAGCTCTCTGCTAACCTGGGCTGAGCCACATGGAGTAAAGTTCGAGGCTTAAGTGGGAAGGGAAGGGAGTTTTCCCTCCTTCTAAGCCCCAAACTAGGCAGTTGCCTGAAGCTAGAGTTAAAACGTGCTTGGGTTCTAAGACATATCTAGAGACTAAGGCTCCTCCCATGCAAGAGAAGGTTATAACTTCTCGTTTCTGGAGCACAAGTAAGAGGAGAGAAGATCCCCAAAGACAGGGCTAGAGAGTCTGGTCTACTCCCATGGTGGGGTTAGTGTGGGGCAGGCAGCAAGGGAAGCCTCCAGGCTGGTTAGTTGATCAGATGATATGAACTGAAAAGGAAGAGGAAAGAGTTAATCCCATGTAAATCACATTTTAAAATGCCCTCTGCCCCTGCCCACAGTACCTGTGGCTGTCTGTTGTCTAGGGACCTACAGCCTAATTATCAACTCTTCCTCTCTGGATGTGAGTGAGGGGATGTATTAGTCATCCATTGCTGTGTAACATATTATCCCAACTTTAGTGGCTTGAAACAACAGTCATTTACTTCCTCAAGGTTTCTGAGGGTCAGAGACTTGTCTGGGTAGTTCTGGTTATCTCACGAGGCTACAATGAAGTCGCCAGCTGATGCCGCTGTCAACAGAGGCTTGACTCCGGTTGGAGAATCCACTTCCGCACTCACCCACTTGACTGGTGGCAAAAGGCTTTGGTTCCTGGCCATGTGGGCCATTCCAGGTGGCTGCTTGTGGCATGGCTTCTTTCCTCAGAGTGATGAGAAAGTGAGAGTGAGCGAGTGAGGGAGAGAGAGAGTGAGAGCGAGAGAGCCTCTGATGGGATCTTGGAAGTGAAATAGTGTCACTTCTTCTGTATTCTGCTGGTCACACAGACCAATCCTGGTATAATGTGGGAGGGGACTATACAGGGGTGTGGATACTAAGAGGCAGGTATCATTGGGCATTACTTTGGAGATTGTCTGCAACAAGTGATTAGCAGGCCAATGAAGAGATACTTCCCACCTTCTAGAGCCCTAAAAGTATCTGGCCAATCAAATTGGCAGAAGGCAGAGGGCTGGGAGGGATAATAAATTCCTTTCATGACAGAGCCAGAGTCTGGAAAGATCTTCGTGGGACTGAGCGATGGAGTAAGCCTAACCTAAGATGAGAGGCAGCGGGAATAATGAGGGGTCCTGGCATTGCACCCTCAAAGAAACCCCTACAGCAGAGCTAAATAGGAGGACAGCTGGATCATCAGTAGCAAATGTAAAAATGACCTAGGATTTTAGCTGTCACAGGGCCGCGATGCATCAGTCGAATGACGTGGCTGCCAAAACTGCTGCCACGTCCTGGGCCTGGATTAATAGAAAGGAGGAGAGAGCTCTGTTTGTCTCCCATCTGGTCTGCCGCTCTGGGAGTACTGAGTTCTCAGTTCAGTTCAGTCGCTCAGTCGTGTCCGACTCTTTGCGACCCCATGAATCGCAGCACGCCAGGCCTCCCTGTTCATCACCATCTCTCGGAGTTCACTCAGACTCACATCCATTGAGTCAGTGATGCCATCCAGCCATCTCATCCTCGGTCGTCCCCTTCTCCTCCTGCCCCCAATCCCTCCCAGCATCAGAGTCTTTTCCAATGAGTCAACTCTTCGCATGAGGTGGCCAAAGTACTGGAGTTTCAGCTTTAGCATCATTCCTTCCAAAGAAATCCCAGGGTTGAT
>SJYT01063233.1:3274-26422 GCA_006410635.1 Cephalophus harveyi | reverse complement strand
CCACCTCTTGAGATGCGACCCGAATGGCGGGAATTCTTTCCCGGCGAAGCAGGGAAAGGGACCCTCATCTCGAGCTCAAGGTGGGGAATCGGCGCTCCTCCTGAGATGTGCTGGGACACTCGTGTTCCACCAATGTGGGGACCGGTATGTCAGGGAATTTCTTGAGTTGCAGCAAGGTTGGGAAGGACCCTTGTGAGGTTCAAGAGAGAAGGTGTGAATGCCCTCGAGATGCCGCTGCAGAAAACGGCCTTATCTCACCCGGAGGGTAGAACCTCCTGGTTTTACTCGAGTTGTGGCAGGTTATTCTCGAGTTACGACGGGGCCCTCAGGGACCCGCTTGTGTGGCCTCAGGAAAGGCGATTCTCTGAGCAAGTTGAGAGAAGCCCCTCGGGATTCTTCTCCAGTCAGTGCCGGGTCTTAAATCCCCGTCTGGAGCCAAAACTGGAACCTCATGTATCGGCTCCAGTGCTTGCATGGATCTTGGGGTTCCTCTAGAGCCTCTTCAGGGGAGTCAGGCTTGGTCTCCTGTGGTTACGTGCACGTCCTCTTTCCTCTCGAGGTGTAGCAGCAATGTCAGGGTTCCCGTCGAGTTGACCCAGGGATCTCTGTCTTTCCCTCGAGATGCCACAGGGCTGTGGAATGAGCCACCGTGGTGTGAGGCAATACGCGGGTGACACTCGAAGTAGTGCAGGGAATCACGTTCATCTGGAGTGGACTGAGCCATCTATGGGACTTTGAGTATGATGGACCGACCCCAGGAGAACTCCGCTTTCCTTTTGAAATTGCCACCTCTTGAGATGCGACGGGAATGGCGGGAACTCTTTCCTGACGAAGCAGGGAAAGGGACCCTAATCTCGAGCTCACAGTGGGGAAACAGGGCTCCTCCTGAGTTTTGTTGGGACCCTCGGTGTTCCACCAATATGGGGACGGGTATGTCGGGGAATTTCTTGAGTTGCTGCAAGGGTAGGAAGGACCCTTGCGAGGTTCAAGAGAGAAGGCGTGAATGCCCTCGAGATGCCACAGCAGAAAAGGGCCTCATCTGGCCTGCAGGTTAGAACCTCCTGGTTTATCTCGAGTTGCGGAACGTCCCTCTCAACTGACGACGGGGACCTCAGTGATCTGCTGGCGTGGGCTCAGGAAAGACCAGCCTCCATGCGAGTTGCGAGGGGCCCCTCGGGATTCCTGTCCAGTCATGTCGGTTCCTACGTCCTTGGCTGGAACTGCGGCCAGAACCTGAGGTTTCCTCTCCAGTGCTGACATGGATCTTGGGGTTCCTCTGGAGTCTCCACAGGAGAGTCAGGACTCTTCTCGAGTGGAGACATACACGTCCTTTATCCTCCCAAGCTGTAGGAGCAATGTGAGGCTTCCCTACGAGTTGACACATGGATCTGTGGCTTTTCCTCGCGGTGCCACTGGGCTGTCGCACGTGCCACAGTGGTGTGATTCGATGCTCGGTGTGACATTCGTGAAAAGGTAGGGAAATCAGGTTCATATGGAGTGGACTGCAACATTTGGGGGTCCTTTGGAATGGTGGCACGTCCCCTGGAGTCCTTCTCGACATTCCTGTTGAGCTCACGTCATCTTGCTGTGCAAAGAAAAAGGAGAACCCTTTCCCGATGAAGCAAAGAAGGAAACCCTCATCTGTAGCGGATGAGGGGGAAAGGGGAACCCTCTTGCATTGTGGTGGGACCCTCAGTGTTCCTCTCGAGTGGAGACCGGTATGTCAGGAACTTCTTGAGTTGCAGCAAGTGTGTGAAGGACCCTTTGAGTTTCAGGAGGGAAGGAGTGATTTCTTTCAGGATGCCGCAGCAGAAAAGGTCCTAATCTCGCCTGGAGAATAGAACCTTATGGTTTTTCTTGAGTAGTGGCAGGTCTTTCTCAAGTTAAGACGGGGACCTCAGGGACCCGCTCGCTTGGCCTCAGGAAATGCCAGTCTCCGTGCGAGTTGAGAGCGGCCCCTCGGGATTCCTTTCCTGTCTGTGCCGGGTCCTGAGTCCCTGTCTGGAGCCGAAGCTGGAACCTGAGGTATCCTCTCCACATCTGGCATGGATCTTGGGGTTCTGCTGGAGTCTCCACAGGAGAGTTACGCCTGGTCTCCTGTGGTTACATGCAAGTCCGTTTTCTTCCCGAGCTGTAGCAGCAGTGTCAGGCTTAGAGACGAGTGGACACAGGGATCTGTGGCTTTCCCTCGAGATTCCACAGGGCTCTCGCACATGCCACCCTGATGTGATTCAATCCTCTGGGTGACCTTCGAGGCAGGACACGAAAAGCAGTTTCATCTGAAGTGGACTGAGATATTTGGGGGTCTTTTGGAAAGGTGGAACGACCGCTGGAGTTCCTCTCAACATTCCTGTTAAGAGTGTGTCCTCTTGCTGTGTGACGGGAATGCCAGAATCCATTCCTGACGAAGCAGGCAAAGAACCCTCATCTGGGGCAGAGGACAGTGAAAGGGGGCCCCTCTTGATTTGTGGTGGGACCCTCACTATTCCTCTTGAGTGGAGACGGGCATGTGGGTAACTTCTTGAGTTGCAGCAAGGGTGTGAAGGACCCTTTGTGGTTCAGGAGGAAAGGCATTGCTTTCTTTCAGGTAGCCGCTGCAGAAAACGGCCTTATCTCGCCTGGAGGGGAGAACCTCCTGGTTTTTCACCAGTTGTGGCAGGTTATTCTCGAGTAACGATGGGGACCCGCTTGCGTGGCCTCAGGAAAGGCGATTCTCTGAGCGAGTTGAGAGTAGCCCCTCGGAATTCCTTTCCAGTCACTGCCGGGTCCTAAGTCCCCGTCTGGAGCCGAAACTGGAACCTCATGTTTCGGCTCCAGTGCTGGCATGGACCTTGGGGTTCCTCTGGAGTCTCCCCAGGGGAGTCAGGCCTGGTCTCCGGTGGATACGTGCATGCCCTCTTTCCTCCCGAGCTGTAGCAGCATTGTGAGGGTTCCCGTCGAGTTGACCCAGGGATATCTGTCTTTCCCTCAAGATGCCACAGGGCTGTGGAATGAGACACCATGGTGTGAGCAATACGCGTGTGACACTCGAAGTAGTGCAGGGAAATCACGTTCATCTGGAGTGGACTGAGACACCTATGGGACTTTTAGTATGGTGGCCCCGCCCCAGGAGATCTCCGCTTTCCTGTTGAGAGCGCCACCTCTTGAGATGCGACAGGAATGGCGGGAATTCTTTCCCGACGAAGTAGGGAAAGGAACCCTCATCTCGAGCTCACAGTGGGGAAACAGGGCTCCTCCTGAGTTTTGTTGGGACCCTCGGTGTTACACCAATATGGGGACGGGTATGTCGGGGAATTTCTTGAGTTGCTGCAAGGGTAGGAAGGACCCTTGCGAGGTTCAAGAGAGAAGGCGTGAATGCCCTCGAGATGCCACAGCAGAATAGGGCCTCATCTCGCCTGCAGGTTAGAACCTCCTGGTTTTTCTCGAGTTGTGGAAAGTCCCACTCAATTGACGACGGGGACCTCAGCGACCCGCTTGCATGGCCTCAGGAAAGACCAGCCTCCATGCGAGTTGCGAGGGGCCCCTCGGGATTCCTCTCCAGTCATGTCGGTTCCTACGTCATTGGCTGGAACTGAGGCCAGAACCTGAGGTTTCCTCTCCAGTGCTGACATGGATCTTGGGGTTCCTCTGGAGTCTCCACAGGAGAGTCAGGACTCTTCTCGAGTGGAGACATACACGTCCGTTATCCTCCCAAGCTGTAGGAGCAATGTGAGGCTTCCCTACGAGTTGACACAGGGATCTGTGGCTTTTCCTCGCGGTGACACAGGGCTGTCGCACGTGCCACAGTGGTGTGATTCGATGCTCGGTGTGACCTTTGTGGAAAGTTAGGGAAATCAGGTTCATCTGGAGTGGACTGTGACATTTGGGGGTCCATTGGAATGGTGGCATGTCCCCTGGAGTCCCTCTCGACATTCCTGTTGAGAGATCGTCATCTTGCTGTGCAACGGGAAAGGAGAATCCTTTCCGAATGAAGCAGGGAAGGGAACCCTCATCTGTAGCGGATGAGGGGGAAAGGGGGCCCCTCTTGAGTTGTGGTGGGACCCTCAGTGTTCCTCTCTAGTGGAGACCGGGATTTCATTAACTTCTTGAGTTGCAGCAAGGGTGTGAAGGACCCTTTGAAGTTCAGGAGGGAAGGAGTGATTTCTCTCGGGATGCCGTAGCAGAAAACGTCGTCATCTCACCTGGAGGGAAGAAACTTATGGTTTTTCTCGAGTAGCGGCAGGTCCTTCTCAAGTTACGACGGGGACCTCAGGGACCCGCTCGCGTGGCATCAGCAAATGCCAGTCTCCATGTGAGTTGAGAGTGGCCCCTCGGGATTCCTCTCCTGTCTGTGCTGGGTCCTGAGTCCCTGTCTGGAGACGAAGCTAGAAACTGAGGTTTCCTCTCCATATCTGGCATGGATCTTGGGGGTTCTGCTGGAGTCTCCACAGGAGAGTTAGGCCTCGTCTCCTGTGGTTACATGCAAGTCCATTTTCCTACCGAGCTGTAGCAGCAGTGTCAGGCTTCCAGACGAGTGGACACAGGGATCTCTGGCTTTCCATCGAGATTCCACAGGGCTCTCGAACATGCCACCGTGGTGTGATTCGATCCTCGGGGTGACCTTCGAGGCAGGACACGAAAAGCAGGTTCATCTGAAGTGGGCTGAGATATTTGGGGCTCTTTTGCAATGGTGGAACGACCCCTGGAGTTCCTCTCGACATTCCTATTGAGAGTGTGTCCTCTTGCTGTGTGACGGGAATGCCAGAATCCATTCCTGTAGAAGCAGGGAAGGAACCCTCATTGGAGGAGAGGAGGGTGAAAGGGAGCCCCTCTTGGTTTGTGGTGGGACCCTCACTATTCCTCTCGAGTGGAGACGGGTATGTGGGGGAACTTCTTGTGTTGCAGCAAGGGTGTGAAGGACCCTTTGTGTTTCAGGAGGAAAGACGTGATTTCTTTTAGGATGCCACTGCAGAAAACTGCCTTATCTCGTCCGGAGGGTAGAACTTCCTGTTTTTTCTCGAGTTGCGGCAGGTTTTTCTCGAGTTACGACGGGGCCCTCAGGGACCCGCTTGTGTGGGTCCCTGGAAATCAGGAAAGGCGATTCTCTGAGCGAGTTGAGAGTAGCCCCACGTGAATCCTCTCCAGTCAGTGCCGGGTCCTAAGTCCCCGTCTGGGGCCGAAACTGGAACCTCATGTTTCGGCTCCAGTGCTGGCATGAAACTTGGGGTTCCTCTGGAGTCTCCCCAGGGGAGTCAGGCCTAGTCTCCTGTGGTTACGTGCACGTCCTCTTTCCTCCCGAGCTGTAGCAGCAGTGTCAGGGTTCCCGTCGAGTTGACCCAGGTATCTCTGTCTTTCCCTCGAGATGCCAGAGGGCTGTGGAATGAGCCACCGTGGTGTGAGGCAATACGCGGGTGACACTCGAGGTAGTGCAGGGAAATCACTTTCATATGGAGTGGACTGAGACATCTATGGGACTTTTAGGGTGGTGGCCCGACCCCAATAGATCTCCGCTTTCCTGTTGAGAGCGCCACCTCCTGAGATGCGTCGGGAATGGCGGAAATTCTTTCCCGACGAAGCAGGGAAAGGGACCCTCATCTCGAGCTCACGGTTGGGAAACGGGGATCCTCCTGAGTTGTGCTGGGACCCTCGGTGTTCCCCCAATGTGGGGACGGGTATGTCTGGGAATTTCGTGAGTTACAGCAAGGGTGGGAAGGAACCTTGTGAGGTTCAAGAGAGAAGGCTTGAATGCCCTCGAGATGCCACAGCAGAAAAGGGCCTCATCTCGCCTGCACGGGAGAACCTCCTCGTTTTTCTCGAGTTGCGAAAAGTGCCTCTCAATTGACGACGGGGACCTCAACAACCCGCTGGCGTGGCCTCAGGAAAGACCAGCCTCCATGCGAGTTGCGAGGGGCCCCTTGGGATTCCTCTCCAGTCATGTTGGTTCCTATGTCCTTGGCTGGAACTGTGGCCAGAACCTGAGGTTTCCTCTCCAGTGCTGACATGGATCTTGGGGTTCCTCTGGAGTCTCCACAGGAGAGTCAGGATTCTTCTCGAGTGGAGACATACACGTCCGTTATCCTCCCAACCTGTAGGAGCAATGTGAGGATTCCCTAAGAGTTGACACAGGGATCTGTGTCTTTTCCTCACGGTGCCACAGGGCTGTCACACGTGCCACAGTGGTGTGATTCGATGCTTGGTGTGATCTTCGAGGAAAGGTAGGGAAATCAGGTTCATCTGGAGTGGACTGTGACATTTGGGGGTCCTTTGGAATGGTGGCACGTCCCCTGGAGTCCCTCTCGACAATCCTGTTGAGAGCATGTCATCTTGCTGTGCAACGGGTAAGGAGAATCCTTTCCGAATGAAGCAGGGAAGGGAACCCTCATCTGTAGTGGATGAGGGGCAATGGGGGCCCCTCTTGAGTTGTGGTGGGACCCTCAGTGTTCCTCTCGAGTGGAGACCTGTATGTCAGGAACTTCTTGAGTTGCAGCAAGGGTGTGAAGGACCCTTTGAGGTTCAGGAGGGAAGGAGTGATTTCTTTCGGGATGCCGCAGCAGAAAACGTCCTCATCTCGCCTGGAGGGGAGAACCTTAAGGTTTTACTCGAGTAGCGGCAGGTCCTTCTCAAGTTAAGACGGGGACCTCAGGGACCCGCTCACATGGCCTCAGGAAATGCCAGTCTCCGTTCGAGTGAGAGCGGCAGATCGGGATACCTCTCCTGTCTGTGCACGTCCTGAGTCCCTGTCTGGAGCCGAAGCTGGAAACTGAGGTTTCCTCTCCACATCTGGCATGGATCTTGGGGTTCCGCTGGAGTCTCCACAGGAGAGTTAGGCCTCGTCTCCTGTGGATACATGCAAGTCCGTTTTCCTCCCAAACTGTAGCAGCAGTGTCAGGCTTCCAGACGAGTGGACACAGGGATATGTGGCTGTCCCTCGAGATTCCACAAGGCTCTCGCACTTGCCACCGTGGTGTGATTCGATCCTCGGGGTGACCTTCGAGGCATGGAACGAAAAGCAGGTTCATCTGAAGTGGACTGAGATAATGGGGGTCTTTTGGAATGGTGGAACGACCCCTGGATTTCCTCTCGACATTCCTGTTGAGAGTGTGTCCTCTTGCTGTGTGACGGGAATGCCAGAATCCATTCCTGACGATGCAGGCAAGGAAACCTCATGAGGAGCAGTGGAGGGTGAAAGGGAGCCCCTCTTGATTTGTGGTGTGACCCTCACTATTCCTCTCGAGTGGAGATGGTATGTTGGGGAATTTCTTGAATTGCAGCAAGGGTGGTAAGTACCCTTGCGAGGTTCAAGAGAGAAGGTGTGAATGCCCTTGAGATGCCGCTGCAGAAAACGGCCTTATCTCGCTCGGAGGGGAGAACCTTCTGGTTTTACTCGAGTTGCGGCAGGTTATTCACGAGTTACGACGGGACCCTCAGGGACCCGCTTGAGTGGCCTCAGGAAAGGCGAATCTCTGAGCGAGTTGAGAGTAGCCCCTCTTGATTCCTCTCCAGTCAGTGCCGGGTCCTAAGTCCCCGTCTGGAGCCAAAACTGGAACCTCATGTTTCGGCTCCAGTGCTGTCATGGATCTAGGGTTCCTCTGGAGTCTTCCCAGGGGAGTCAGGCCTGGTCCCCGGTGGTTACGTGCACGTCCTGTTTCCTTCCGAGCTGTAGCAGCAGTGTCAGGGTTCCCGTCGAGTTGACCCAGGGATCTCTGTCTTTCCCTCGAGATGCCACAGGGCTGTGGAATGAGCCACCATGGTGTGAGGCAATACGCGCGTGACGCTCTAGGTAGTGCAGGGAAATCACGTTCATCTGGAGTGGACCGAGACATCTATGGGATTTTAGTATGGTGGCCCGACCCAGGAGGACTCCGCTTTCCTGTTGAGAGTGCCACCTTTGAGATGCGACAGGAATGTCGGGAATTCTTTCTCGACGAAGCAGGGAATGGGACCCTCATCTCGTGCTCACGGTGGGGATACACGGATCCTACTGAGTTTTGCTGGGACCCTCGGTGTTCCATCAGTGTGGGGACGGTTATGTCAGGGAATTTCGAGAGTTATAGCAAGGGTGGGAAGGAACCTTGCGAGGTTCAAGAGAGAAGGCTTGAATGCCCTCGAGATGCCACAGCAGAAAAGGGCCTCATCTCGCCTGCAGGGGAGAACCTCCTCGTTTTTCTCGAGTTGCGAAAAGTGCCTCTCAATTGACGACGGGGACCTCAACAACCCGCTGGCGTGGCCTCAGGAAAGACCAGCCTCCATGCGAGTTGCGAGGGGCCCCTTGGGATTCCTCTCCAGTCATGTTGGTTCCTATGTCCTTGGCTGGAACTGCGGCCAGAACCTGAGGTTTCCTCTCCAGTGCTGACATGGATCTTGGGGTTCCTCTGGAGTCTCCACAGGAGAGTCAGGACTCTTCTCGAGTGGAGACATACACTTCCGTTATCCTCCCAACCTGTAGGAGCAATGTGAGGATTCCCTAAATGTTGACACAGGGATCTGTGTCTTTTCCTCACGGTGCCACAGGGCTGTCACACGTGCCACAGTGGTGTGATTCGATGCTTGGTGTGATCTTCGAGGAAAGGTAGGGAAATCAGGTTCATCTGGAGTGGACTGTGACATTTGGGGGTCCTTTGGAATGGTGGCACGTCCCCTGGAGTCCCTCTCGACATTCCTGTTGAGAGCACGTCATCTTGCTGTGCAACGGGAAAGGAGAATCCTTTCCTGATGAAGCAGGGAAGGGAACCCTCATCTGTAGCGGATGAGGGGGAAAGGGGGGCCCTCTTGCGTTCTGGTGGGACCCTCAGTGTTCCTCTCGAGTGGAGACCGGTATATCAGGAACTTCTTGAGTTGCAGCAAGTGTGTAAAGGACCCTTTGAGGTTCAGGAGGGAAGGAGTGATTTCTTTTGGGATGCCACAGCACAAAAGGTCCTCATCTCGCCTGGAGGATAGAACCTTATGGTTTTTCTTGAGGAGTTGAAGGTCCTTCTCAAGTTATGACAGGGACCTCAGGGACCCGCTCGCTTGGCCTCAGGAAATGCCAGTCTCTGTGAGAGTTGAGAGCGGCCCCTCGGGATTCCTTTCCTGTCTGTGCCGGGTCCTGAGTCCCTGTCTGGATCAAAAGCTGGAACCTGAGGTTTCCTCTCCACATCTGGCATGGATCTTGGGGTTCTGCTGGAGTCTCCACAGGAGAGTTAGACCTCGTCTCCTGTGGTTACATGCAAGTCCGTTTTCCTCCCGAGCTGTAGCAGCAGTGTCAGGCTTCCAGACGAGTGGACACAAGGATCTGTGGCTTTCCCTCGAGATTCCACAGGGCTCTCGCACATGCCACCTTGGTGTGATTCGATCCTCTGGGTGACCTTCGAGGCAGGGCACGAAAAGCAGGTTCATCTGAAGTGGACTGAGATATTTGGGGGTCTTTTGGAATGGTGGAATGAACCCTGGAGTTCCTCTCGACATTCCTGTTGAGTGTGTCCTCTTGCTGTGTGACGGGTATGCCAGAATCCATTCCTGACGAAGCAGGAAAGGAGCCCTCATCAGGATCAGAGGACGGTGAAAGGGGGCCCCTCTTGATTTGTGGTGGGACCCTCACTATTCCTCTCGAGTGGAGACGGGTATGTGGGTAACTTCTTGAGTTGCAGTAAGTGTGTGAAGGACCCTTTGTGGTTCAGGAGCAAAGGCGTGATTCTTTAAGGATGCCGCTGCAGAATACGGCCTTATCTCGCCCGGTGGGGAGAACCTCCTGGTTTTTCTAGAGTTGTGGCAGGTTATTCTCGACTTACAACGGGGCCCTCAGGGACCCACTTGCGTGGCCTCAGGAAAGGCGATTCTCTGAACGAGTTGAGAGTAGCCCCTCGCGATTCCTCTCCAGTCAGTGCCGGGTCCGAAGTCCCCATCGGGAGTTGAAACTGGAACCTAATGTTTCGGCTCCAGTGCTGGCATGGATCTTGGGGTTCCTATGGCGTCTCCCCAGGGGAGTCAGGCCTGGTCTCCTGTGGTTACGTGCACGTCCCCTTTCCTCCCGAGCTGTAGCAGCCGTGTCAGGGTTCCCGTTGAGTTGACCCAGGGATCTCTGTCTTTCCCTCGTGATGCCACAAGGCTGTGGAATGAGCCACCGTGGTGTGAGGCAATACGGGGGTGCCACTCGAGGTAGTGCAGGGAAATCACGTTCATCTGGAGTGGACTGAGACATCTATGGGACTTTTAGTATTGTGACCCGACCCCAGGAGAACTCCGCTTTCCTGTTGGGAGGGCCACCTCTTGAGATGACACGGGAATGGCGGGAATTCTTTCCCGACGTAGCAGGGTAAGGGACCCTCATCTCGAGCTCACGATGGGGAAACGGGGCTCCTCCTGAGTTGTGCTGGGACCCTCGGTGTTCCACCAATGTGGGGACGGGTGCATCAGAGAATTTCTTGAGTTGCAGCAAGGGTGGGAAGGACCCATCCGAGGTTCAAGAGAGAAAGCGTGAATGCCCTCGAGATGCCGCAGCGGAAAAGGGCCACATCTCGCCTGCAGGGGAGAACCCCCTGGTTTTTCTCGAGTTGCGGACAGTCCCTCTCAATTGACGACGGGGACCTCAGCGACCCGCTGGCGTGGCCTCAGGAAAGACCAGCCTCCAAGCGAGTTCGAGGGGCCTCTCGGGAATCCTCTCCAGTCATGTCGGTTCCTACTTCCTTGGCTGAAACTGCTGCCAGAACCTGAGGTTTACCCTCCAGTGCTGACATGGATCTTGGGGTTCCTCTGGAGTCTCCACAGGAGAGTCAGGACTCTTCTCGAGTGGAGATATACATGTCCGTTATCCTCCCAAGCTGTAGGAGCAATGTGAGGCTTCCCTACGAGTTGTCACAGGGATCTGTGGCTCTTCCTCATGGGGCCACAGGGCTGTCTCACATGCCACAGTGGTGTGATTCGATGCTCGGTGTGACCTTCGAGGAAAGTTAGGGAAATCAGGTTCATCTGGAGTGGACTTTCGACATTTGGGGGTCCTTTGGAAAGGTGGCATGTCCCCTGGAGTCCCTCTCGACATTCCTGTTGAGAGCACGTCATCTTGCTGTGCAACGGGAAAGGAGAATCCTTTCCGAATGAAGCAGGGAAGGGAACCCTCATCTGTAGCGGATGAGGGTGAAAGGGGGCCCCGCTTGAATTGTGGTGGGACCCTCAGTGTTCCTCTAGAGTGGAGACCGTTATGTCAGGAACTTCTTTAGTGCAGCAAGGGTGTGAAGGACCCTTTGAGTTTCAGGAGGGAAGGAGTGATTTCTTTCGGGATGCTGCAGCAGCAAACTTCCTCATCTCGCCTGGAGGGGAGAACCTTATGACTTTTCTCGAGTAGCGGCAGGTCCTTCTCAAGTTACGAGGGGGACCTCAGGGACCCGCTCGCGTGGCCTCAGAAATGCCCGTCTCTGTGCGAGTTGAGATGGGCCGCTCGGGATTCCTCTCCTGTATGTGCCGGTCCTGAGTCCCTGTCGGAGCCGAAGCTGGAACCTGTGGTTTCCTCTCCACATCTGGCATGGATCTTGTGGATCCGCTGGATTCTCCACAGGAGAGTTAGGCCTCGTCTACTTTGGTTACATGGAAGTCCTTTTTCCTTCCGAGCTGTAGCAGCAGTGTCAGGCTTCCAGACGAGTTGACACAGGGATCTGTGGCTTTCCCTCGAGATTCCAAAGTGCTCTCGCACATGCCACCGTGGTGTGATTCAATCCTCGGGGTGACCTTCGAGGCCGGGCACGAAAAGCAGGTTCATCTGAACTGGACTGAGATATTTGGGGGTCTTTTGCAATGGGGGAACGATGCCTGGAGTTCCTCTCGACATTCCTGTTGAGAGTGTGTCCTCTTGCTGTGCGACGGGAACGCCAGAATCCATTCCTGACGAAGCAGGCAAGGAACACTCATCTGGAGCAGAGGACGGTGAAAGGGGGCCCCTCTTGATTTGTGGTGGGACCATCACTATTCCTCTCGAGTGGAGACATGTATGTCGGGGAACTTATTGAGTTGCATCATGGTGTGAAGGACCCTTTGTGGTTCAGGAGGTAAGGCGTGATTTCTTTCAGGATGCCGCTGCAGAAAACGGCCTTATCTCGCCCGGAGGGTAGAACCACCTAGTTTTTCTCGAGTTGCGGCAGGTTATTCTCGAGTTACGACGGGGCCCTCAGTGACCCAATTGCGTGGCCTCAGGAAAGGCGATTCTCTGAGCGAGTTGAGAACGGCCCCTCGGGATTCCTCTCCTGTCTATGCCGGGTCCTAAATCCCTGTCTGGAGCCGAAGCTGGAAAGTGAGGTTTCCTCACCACATCTGGCATGGAATTTGAGGTTCCGCTGGAGTTGCCACAGGAGAGTTAGGCCTCGTCTCCTGTGGTTACATGCAAGTCCGTCTTCCTCCCGAGCTGTAGCAGCAGGGTCAGGCTTCAAGATGAGTGGACACAGGGATCTGTGGCTTTCCCTCTAGATTCCACAGGGCTATTGCACATGCCACCGTGGTGTGATTCGATCGTCCGTGTGACCTTTGAGGCTGGGCACGAAAAGCAGGTGCATCTGAAGTGGACTGAGATATTTGAGGTGTTTTGGAAGGGTGGAACGACCCCTGGAGTTCCTCTCGACATTCCTGTTGAGCGTGTGTCCTATTGCTGTGTGACAGGAACGCCAGAAGCCATTCTTGAAGAAACAGGCAAGGAACCCTCATCTGGAGCAGAGGAGGGTGAAAGGGGGCCCCTCTTGATTTGTTGTGGGACCCTCACTATTCCTCTCAAGTGGAGACGGGTATGTGGGAGAACTTCTTGAGGTGCAGCAAGGGTGTGAAGGACCCTTTGTGCTTCAGGAGGAAAGGCGTGATTTCTATCAGGATGCTGCTGCAGAAAACGGCCTTATCTCGCCCGGAGGGTAGAACCGCCTAGTTTTTCTCGAGATGTGGCAGGTTATTTTCGAGTTACGACGGAGCCCTCAGGTACACGCTTGCATGGACTCACAAAAGGCGATTCTCTGAGCGTGTTGAGAGTAGGCCCTTGGGATTGCTCTCCAGTCAGTGCCGGGTCATACTTCCCCATCTGGAGCCGAAACTGGAGCCTCATGTATCGGCTCCAGTGCTGGCTTGGATCTTGGGGATCCTCTGGAGTCTCCCCAGGGGAGTCAGGCCTGGTCTACTGTGGTTACGTGCACGTGCTCTTTCCTCCCGAGCAGTAGCAGCAGTGTCAGGGTTCACTTCGAGTTGACCCAGGGGTCTCTGTCTTTCCCTCGAGATGCCACAGGGCTGAGGAATGAGCCACTGTGGTGTGAGGCAATACCCTGGTGACAATCGAGGTAGTGCAGGGAAATCACGTTCATTTGGATTGGACTGAGACATCTACGGGACTTTTAGTATGGTGGCCCGACCTCAGGAGAACTCCGTTTCCTGTTGAGAGCCCCACCTCTTGAGATGCGATGGGAATGGCGGGAATTCTTTCCCGACGAAGCAGGGAAAGGGACCCTCATCTCGAGCTCACGGTGGGGAAAATGGGGCTCTTCCTGAGTTGTGCTGGGACCCTCGGTGTTCCACCAATGTGGGAACGGGTATGTTGGGGAATTTCTTGAGTTGCAGCAAGGGTGGGAAGGACCCTTGTGAGGTTCAAGAGAAAAGGCGTGAATGCCTTCGAAATGCCACTGCAGAAAACGGCCTTATCTCGCCCGGAGGGGAGTAGCTCCTGGTTTTTCTCGAGTTGCGGAAGGTTATTCTCGAGTTACGACGGGGCCCTCAGGGACCTGCTTGCCTGGCTTCAGGAAAGGCGATTCTCTGAGCGAGATGAGAGTAGCCCCTCGTGATTCCTCTCCAGTCAGTGCCGGGTCCTAAGTCCCCGTCTAGACCCGAAACTGAAACCTCATGTTTCGGCTCCAGTACTGTCATGGATATTGGGGTTCCTCTGGAGTCTGCCCAGGGGAGTCAGGCCTGGTATCCTGTGGTTACGTGCACGTCCTCTTTCCTCCGGAGCTGTAGCAGCAGTGTCAGGGTTCCCGTCGAGTTGACCCAGGGATCTCTGTCTTTCCCACTTGATTCCACTGGGCTGTGGAATGAGCCACCGTGGTGTGAGGCAATACGTGGGGGACACTCGAGGTAGTGCAGGGAAATCACGTTGTTCTGGAGTGGACTGAGACATCTATGGGACTTTTAGTATGGTGGCCCGACCCCAGGAGAACTCCGCTTTCCTGTTGAGAGCGCCACGTCTTGAGATGCGACGGGAATGGCGGAAATTCTTTCCGACGAAGCAGGGAAAGGGACCCTCATCTCGAGCTCACGGTGGGGAAATGGGGCTCCTCCTGAGTTCTGCTGGGACCCTCGGTGTTCCACCAATGTGGGGACGGGTATGTCGGGGAACTTACTGAGTTGCAGTAAGGGTGGGAAGGACCCTTGAGAGGTTCAAGAGAGAAGGCGTGAATGCCCTCGAGATGCCGCAGCAGAAAAGGGCTTCATCTCGCCTCCAGGGAAGAACCTCCTGGTTTTTCTCGAGTTGCGGAAAGTCCCTCTCAATTTACGACGGGGACCTCAGCGACCCGCTGGTGTGGCCTCAGGAAAGACCAGTTACCATGCGAGTTGCAAGGGGCCCCTCGGGATACCTCTTCAGTCATGTCGGTTCCTACGTCCTTGGCTGGAACTGCGGCCAGAACCTGAGGTTTCCTCTCCAGTGCTGACATGGATCTTGGGGTTCCTCTAGAGTCTCCACAGGAGAGTCAGGACTCTACTCGAGTGGAGACATACACGCCCGTTATCCTCCCAAGCTGTAGGAGCAATGTGAGGCTTCCCTACGAGTTGACACAGGGATCTGTGGCTTTTCCTTGCGGTGCCACAGGACTGTTGCACGTGCCACAGTGGTGTGATTCGATGCTCGGTGTGACCTTCGAGGAAAGGTAGGGAAATCAGGTTCATCTGGAGTGGACTGGAACATTGGGGGTTCCTTGGGAATGGTGGCACGTCCCCTGGAGTCCCTCTCGACATTCCTGTTGAGAGCACGTCATCTTGCTGTGCAACAGGAAAGGAATGAAGCAGGGAAGGCACGCTCAACTGTAGCGGATGAGGGGGAAAGGGGGAAACTCTTGAGTTGTGGTGGGGCCCTCAGTGTTCCTTTCGAGTGGAGACCGGTATATCAGGAACTTCTTGAGTTGCATCAAGGGTGTGAAGGTTCCTTTGAGGTTCAACAGGGAAGGAGTGATTTCTTTCGGGATGCCGCAGCAGAAAAAGTCCTCATCTCGCCTGGAGGGGAGAACCTTAAGGTTTTTCTCGAGTAGCGGCAGGTCCTTCTCAAGTTACGACGGGGACCTCAGGGACCCGCTCGCGTGGCCTCAGGAAATGCCAGTTCCCGTGCGAGTTGAGAGCGGCCCCTCGGGATTCCTCTCTTGTCTGTGCCGGGTCCTGAGTCCCTGTCTGGAGCCGAAGCTGGAACCTGAGGTTTCCTCTCCACATCTGGCATGAAACTTGGGGTTCTGCTGGAGTTGCCACAGGAGAGTTAGGCCTCGTCTCCTGTGGTTACATGCAAGTCCGTCTTCCTCCCGAGCTGTAGCAGCAGGGTCAGGTTTCCAGATGAGTGGACACACGGATTTGTGGCTTTCCCTCGAGATTCCACAGGGCTATCGCACCTGCCACCATGGTGTGATTCGATCCTCGGGGTGACCTTTGAGGCTGGGCAGGAAAAGCAGGTGCATCTGAAGTGGACTGAGATATTTGAGGTGTTTTGGAAGGGTGGAACGACCCCTGGAGTTCCTCTCGACATTCGGGTTGAGCGTGTGTTCTCTTGCTGTTGACAGGAACGCCAGAATCCATTCCTTAAGAATCAGGCAAGGAACCCTCATCTGGAGCAGAGGAGGGTGAAAGAGGGCCCCTCTTGATTTGTGGTGGCACCCTCACTATTCCTCTCGAGTGGAGACGGGTATGTGGGGGAACTTCTTGAGGTGCAGGAAGGGTGGGAAGGACCCTTTGTGGTTCAGCAGGAAAGGCGTGATTTCTTTCAGGATGCCGCTGCCGAAAACGGCCTTATCTCGCCCGGAGGGGAGAACCTCCTGGTTTTTCTCGAGTTGCGGCAGATTATTTTTGAGTTTCGACGGGGTCCTCAGGGACCCGCTTGCGTGGCCTCACAAAAGGCGATTGCCTGAGCGAGTTGAGAGTAGGCCCTCGGGATTCCTCTAAAGTCAGTGCCTGGTCCTAAGTCCCCGTCTGGAGCCAAAACTGGAACCTCATGTTTCGGCTCCAGTGCTGGCATGGATCTTGGGGTTCCTCTGGAGTCTCCCCAGGGGAGTCAGGCCTGGTCTCCTGTGGTTACGTGCATGTCCTCTTTCCTCCCAAGCAGTAGCAGCAGTGTCAGGGTTCCCTTCGAGTTGACCCAGGGATCTCTGTCTTTCCCTCGAGATGCCACAGGTCTGTGGAATGAGCCACTGTGATGTGAGGCAATACCCGGGTGACACTCGAGGTAGTGCAGGGAAATCACGTTCATCTGGATTGGACTGAGACATCTACGGGACTTTTAGTATGGTGGCCCGACCTCAGGAGAACTCTGTTTCCTGTTGAGACCCCCACCTCTTGAGATGCGATGGGAATGGCGGAAATTCTTTCCCAACAAAGCAGGGAAAGGGACCCTCATCTCGAGTTCACGGTGGGGAAACGGGGCTCCTCCTGAGTTGTGCTGGGACGCTCAGTGTTCCACCAATGTGGGGACGGGTATGTCGGGGAATTTCCTGAGTTGCAGCAAGGGTGGGAAGGACCCTTGCGATGTTCAAGACATAAGGCGTGAATGCCCTCGAGATGCTGCTGCAGAAAACGGCCTTATCTCGCCCGGAGGGGAGTAGCTCCTGGTTTTTCTCGAGTTGCGGAAGGTTATTCTCGAGTTACGACCGGGCCCTCAGGGACCCGCTTGCGTGGCTTCAGGAAAGGCGATTCTCTGAGTGAGATGAGAGTAGCCCCTCGGGATTCCTCTCCAGTCAGAGCCGGGTCCTAAGTTCCTATCTAAACCCGAAACTGGAACCTCATGTTTCGGCTCCAGTGCTGTCATGGATATTGGGGTTCCTCTGGAGTCTGCCCAGTGGAGTCAGGCCTGGTCTCCTGTGGTTACGTGCACGTCCTCTTTCCTCCCAAGCTGTAGCAACAGTGTCAGGGTTCCCGTCGAGTTGACCCAGGGATCTCTGTCTTTCCCACTTGATGCCACTGGGCTGTGGAATGAGTCACCGTGGTGTGAGGCAATACACGGGTGACACTCGAGGTAGTGCAGGGAAATCACGTTCAACTGGAGTGGACTGAGATATCTATGGGACTTTTAGAATGGTGGCCCGACCCCAGGAGAACTCCGCTTTCCTATTGAGAGCGCTACCTCTTGAGATGCGAAGGGAATGGCGGGAATCTTTCCAGATGAAGCAGGGAAAGAACCCTCATCTCGAGCTCACGGTGGGGAAACGGGGCCCCTTCTGACTTGTGCTGGGACTCCCGGTGTTCCACCAATTTGGGGACGAGTATTTCGGGGAATTTCTTGAGTTGCAGCAAGAGTGGGAAGGACCCTTTAGAGGTTCAAGTGAGAAGGCGTGAATGCCTTTGCGATACCGCTGCAGAAAACGGCCTTATCTCACCCGGAGGGGAAAACCTATTTGTTTTTCTCGAGTTGCGGAAGGTTATTCTCGAGTTATGAGGGGGCCTTCAGTGACCCGCTGGCATGGCCTCAGGAAAGGCGATTCTCTGAGCGAGTTGAGAGTAGCCCATCAGGATTCCTCTCCAGTCAGTACCGGTTCCTAAGTCCCCGTCTGGAGCTGAAAGTGGAACCTCATGTATCGGCTCCAGTGCTGGCATGGATCTTGGGGTTCCTCTGGAGTCTCCCCAGGGGAGTCAGGCCTGGTCTCCTGTGGTTACGTGCACGTCTTTCCTCCCGAGCTGTAACAGCAGTGTCAGGGTTCCTGTCGAGTTGACCCAGGGATCTCTGTCTTTCCCACAAGATGCCACAGAGCTGTGGAATGAGCCACTGTGGTGTGAGGCAATACATGGGTTACACTCGAGGTAGTGCAGGGATGCCACGTTCATCTGGAGTGGACTGAGACATCTATGGGACTTTAAGTATCGTGGCCCGTCCCCAGGAGAACTCCACTTTCCTGTTGAGAGCGCCACGTCTTGAGATGCGATGGGAATGGCGGAAATTCTTTCCGACAAAGCAGGGAAAGGGACCCTCATCTCGAGCTCACGGTGGGGAAACGGGGCTCCTCCTGAGTTCTGCTGGCACCCTCGGTGTTCCACCAATGTGGGGACGGTATGTCGGGGAACTTACTGAGTTGAAGCAAGGGTGGGAAGGACCCTTGCGAGGTTCAAGAGAGAAGGCGTGAATGCCCTCGAGATGCCGCAGCAGAAAAGGGCCTCATCTCGCCTGCAGGGAAGAACCTTCTGGTTTTTCTCGAGTTGTGAAAAGTCCCTCTCAATTGTCGACGGGTACCTCAGCGACCGGCTGATGTGGCCTCAGGAAAGATCAGCCTCTATGCGAGTTGTGAGGGTCCCCTTGGGATTCCTCTCCAGTCATATCGGTTCCTACGTCCTTGGATGGAACTGCGGCCAGAACCTGAGGTTTCCTCTCCAGTGATGACATGGATCTTGGGGTTCCTCTGGAGTCTCCACAGGAGAGTCAGGACGCTTCTCGAGTGGAGACATACACGTCCGTTATCCTCCCAAGCTGTAGGAGCTGTGTGAGGCTTCCCTACGAGTTGACACAGGGATCTGTGGCTTTTCCTCGTGGTGCCACAGGGCTGTCGCACGTGCCACAGTCGTGTGATTGGATGCTCGGTGTGACCTTCGAGGAAAGGTAGGGAAATCAGGTTCATCTGGAGTGGAATGAGACATTTGGGGGTCCTTGGGAATGGTGGCACGTCCCCTGGAATCCCTCCCGACATTGCTGTTGAGAGCACGTCATCTTGCTGTGCAACGGGAAAGGAGAATCCTTTCGCAATGAAGCAGTAAAGGGAACCCTCATCTGTAGCAGATGAGGGGGAGAGGGGGCCCCTCTTGAGTTGTGGTGGGACCCTCAGTGTTCCTCTCGAGTTGAGACCAATATGTCAGGAAATTCTTGCGTTGCAGGAAGCGTGTGAAGGACCTTTGAGGTTCAGGAGGGAAGGAGTGATTTCTTTCAGGGTGCCGCAGCAGAAAACGTCCTCATCTCGCCTGGAGGGGAGAACCTTATGGTTTTTCTCGAATAGTGGCAGGTCCTTCTCAAGTTACAACGGGGACCTCAGGGACCCGCTCGCGTGGCCTGAGGAAATGCCAGTCTCCGTGCGAGTTAAGAGCGGCCACTTGGGATTCCTGTCCTGTCTGTGCCGGGTCCTGAGTCCCTGTCTGGAGCCGAAGCTGGAACCTGAGGTTTCCTCTCCACATCTGGCATGTATCTTGGGGTTCCATTGGAGTCTCCACAGGAGAGTTAGGCCTCGTCTCCTGTGGTTACATGCAAGTCCGTTTTCCTCCCGAGCTGTAGCAGCAGTGTCAGACTTCCCGACGCGTGGACACAGGGATCTGTGGCTTTCCCTCGAGATTCCACAGGGCTCTCTCACAAGCCAGAGAGGTGTGAAGCGATCCTCGGGATGACTTTCGAGGCAGGGCACGAAAGGCAGGTTCATCTGTAGTGGACTGAGATATTTGGGGGTCTTTTGGAATGGTGGAACCACCACTGGAGTTCCTCTCACCATTTCTGTTGAGAGTGTGTCCTCTTGCTGTTCAACGGGAAGGCCAGAATCCATTCCTGACGAAGCGGGCAAGGAACCCTCATCTGGAGCAGAGGAGGGTTAAGGGGGCCCCTCTTGATTTGTGGTGGGACACTCACTGTTCCTCTCAAGTGGAGACGGTTATGTGGGGGAACTTCTTGTGTTGCAGCAAGGGTGTGAAGGACCCTTTGTGATTCAGGAGGAAAGGCGTGATTTCTTTCAGGATGCTGCTGCAGAAAACAGCTTATCTCGCCCGGAGGGTAGAACCTCCTGGTTTTTCTCAAGTTGTCGCAGGTTATTCTCGAGTTACGACGGGGCCCTCAGGGACCCGCTTGCGTGGCCTCAGGAAAGGCGATTCTCTGAGTGAGTGGAGAGTAGCACCTCGGGATTCCTCTCCAGTCAGTACTGGGTCCTAAGTCCCCGTCTGGAGCCGAAACTGGAACCTCATGCTTCGGCTCCAGTGATGGCATGGACCTTGCGGTTCCTCTGGAGTCTCCCCTGGGGAGTCAGGCCTGGTCTCCTGTGGTTACATGCACGTCCTCTTTCCTCCCGAGCTGTAGCAGCACTGTCAGGGTTCCCGTCGATTTGCCCCAGGGATCTCTGGCTTTCCCTCGAGATGCCACAGGGCTGTGGAATGATCCACCGTGGTGTGAGGTAATACGCGGGTGACACTCGAAGTAGTGCAGGGCAATCACGTTCATCTGGAGTGGACTGAGACATCTATGGGACTTTTAGTATGGTGGCCCAAATCCAGGAGAATTCCACTTTCCTGTTGAGATGGCCACCTCTTGAGATGCAACGGGAATGGCGGAATTCTTTCCCGAAGAAGCAGGGAAAAGGACCCTCATCTCGAGCTCACGGTGGGGAAACGGGGCTCCTCCTGAGTTGTGCTGGGACCCGCAGTGTTCCACCAATGTGGGACAGGTATGTCGGGGAATTTCTTGAGTTGCAGCAAGAGTGGGAGGACCCTTGCTAGGTTCAAGAGAGAAGGCGTGAATGCCCTCGAGATGCCCCTGCAGAAAAGGGCCACATCTTGCCTGCAGGGAGATCCTCCTGGTTTTTCTCGAGTTGCGGATAGTCCCTCTCAATTGACGACGGGGACCTCAGCGACCCGCTGGCGTGGCCTCAGGAAAGACCAGCCTCCATGCGAGTTGCGTGGGGCCCATCGGGATTCCTCTCCAGTCATGTCGGTTCCTACATCCTTGGCTGGAACTGCGGCCAGAACCTGAGGTTTCCTCTCCAGTGCTGACATGGATCTTGGGGTTCCTCTGGAGTCTCCACAGGAGAGTCAGGACTCTTCTCGAGTGGAGACATACACGTCCGTTATCCTCCCTAGCTTTAGGATAAATGTGAAGCTTCCCTACGAGTTGACACAGGGATCTGTGGCTTTTCCTCACGGTGCCACAGGGTTTTCGACTGTGCCACAGTGGTGTGATTAGATGCTCGGTGTGACCTTCGAGGGAAGGTAGGGCAATCAGGTTCATCTGGAGTGGACTGCGACATTTGGAGGTCCTTTGGAATGGTGACACGTCCCCTGGAGTCCCTCTCGACATTCCTGTTGAGAGCACGTCATCTTGCTGTGCAATGGGAAAGGAGAATCCTTTCCCAATAGAGCAGGGAAGGGAACCCTCATCTGTAGTGGATGTGGGGGAAAGGGTGCCCCTCTTGAGTTGTGGTAGGACGCTCAGTGTTCCTCTCGAGTGGAGACCAATATGTCAGGAACTTCTTGAGTTGCAGCAAGGGTATGAAGGACCCTTTGAGGTTCGGGAGGGAAGGAGTGATTACTTTTGGGATGCCGCAGCAGAAAACGTCCTCATCTCGCCTGGAGGGGAGAACCTTATGGTTTTTCTCGAGTAGCGGCAGGTCCTTCTCAAGTTACGATGGGGACCTCAGGGACGCGCTTGCGTGGCCTCAGGAAATGCCAGTATCCGTGCGAGTTGAGAGAGGCCCCTCGAGATTCCTCTCCTGTCTATGCCGGGTCTTGAGTCCAAGTCTGGAGCCGAAGCTGGAACCTGAGGTTTCCACTCCACATCTGGCATGGAACTTGGGCTTACGCTGGAGTCTCCACAGGAGAGTTAGGCCTCGTCTCTTGTGATTACATGCAAGTCTGTTTTCCTCCCGAGCTGTAGCAGCAGTGTCAGGATTCCAGACGAGTGGACACAGGGATCTGTGGCTTTCCCTCGAGATTCCACAGGGCTCTCGCACATGCCACCGTGCTGTGATTCGATCCTCGGGGTGACCTTCGAGGCAGGGCACGAAAAGCATGTTCATCTGAAGTGGACTGAGATATTTGGGGGTCTTTTGGAATGGTGGAACGACCCCTGCAGTTCCTCTCGACATTCCTGTTGAGAGTGTGTCTTCTTGCTGTGCGACGGGAAAGCCAAAATCCATTCCTGACGAATCAGGCAAGGAACCCTCATCTGGAGAAGAGGAGGGTGAAAGGGGGCCCCTCTTGATTTGTGGTGGGACCCTCACTATTCCTGTCGAGTGGAGACGGGTATGTGGGGGAACTTCTTGAGTTGCAGCAAGGGTGTGAAAGACCCTTTGTGGTTCAGGAGGAAAGTCGTGATTTCTTTCAGGATGCCGCTGCAGAAAACGGCCTTAACTCAGCCAGAGGGGAGAACCTCCTGGTTTTTCTCGAGTTGCGGCAGGTTATTCTCAAGTTATGATGGGGCCCTCAGGGACCCGCTTTCGTGGCCACAGTAACGGAGATTCTCTGAGCGAGTTGAGAGTACCCCTCAGGATTCCTCTCCAGTCAGTGCCGGGTCCTAAGTCCCCGTCTGGAGTCGAAACTGGAACCTCATGTTTTGGCTCCAGTGCTGGCATGGATTTTGGGGTTCCTCTGCAGTCTCCCCAGGGGAGTCAGGCCTGGTCTCCCGTGGTTACGTGCACGTCCTCTTTCCTCCCGAGCTGTAGCAGCAGTGTCAGTGTTCCGTCGAGTTGACCCAGGGATCTCTGTCTTTCCCTCGAGATGCCACAAGGCTGTGGAATGAGCCACCATGGTGTGAGGCAATACGCGGGTGACACTCGAGGAAGTGCAGGGAAATCACGTTCATCTGGAGTGGACTGAGACATCTATGGGACTTTGACTATGGTGGCCTGACCCCAGGAGAACTCCGCTTTCCTGTTGAGAGCGCCACCTCTTGAGATGCGACGGGAATGGCAGGAATTCTTTCCCGAAGAAGCAGGGAAAGTGACCCTCATCTCGAGCTGACGGTGGGGAAACGGGCCTCCTCCTGAGTTGTGCTGGGACCCTCGGTGTTCCACCAATGTGGGGACGGGTATGTCAGGGAATTTCTTGAATTGCAGCAAGGGTGGGAAGGACCCTTGTGAGGTTCAAGAGAGAAGGCGTGAATGCCCTCGAGATGCCGCAGCAGAAAAGGGCCTCATCTCGCCTGCAGGGGAGAACCTCCTGGTTTTTCTCGAATTGCGGAAAGTACCTCTCAACTGATGACAGGGACATCAGCGACCCGCTGACGTGGCCTCAGGAAAGACCAGCCTCCATGCAAGTTGC
>SJYT01063232.1:564590-634730 GCA_006410635.1 Cephalophus harveyi | reverse complement strand
AAAAAGATTTGGACAATAATACACAGAAAGGAAAGCCTAATTAGCTATTAAAATACAAAGAGTTATGTCAACATTTTAGTTCCAAGTAACTGCAAATTTAAAAGTTGGACATTTTTTTAAAGTCATCAGATAGGCAACAATTAGAAAGTCATATAATACAATAATCCTAATATATATTTTACCTAAAGATTCATATATACTATAATGTTTATTCCACTCCTAGGTATATATATGAACCCACATAGGCCATGAGTTTGATGGGAACATACTTTACAATATACACTGAGAAAGAACTGAAAGCAACCTGAGTGTACATCATTAATTGCTGTTGTTGTTTAGTTGCTAAGTCATGTCCGACTCTGCAACCCCGTGGACTGTAGTTTGGCAGGCTCCTCTGTCCATGGGATTTCTCAGGCAAGAACGCTGGAGTGGGCTGCCATTTATTCCTATAGGAGTTCTTCGTAACCCAGGTATTGAACCCCCATCTCCTACACTGCAGGTGGATTCTTTACTGCTGAGCCACCAATGAAATTCACACTATTAGGGGAGTGGGCAAACGAAACATAGTAGCATATTCTTCAGCTAACAGGAAGAACTAGTTGGTGTAGAGCAACATGGATAGAATTTAATAAAAACATGTATAAAATGAGAGTGAATCAGTTTATAGCAAGTAATACCTTTATCTAAATCAAAAAGTATGTACATATTAAAGAAAATACATTAAAGAAGATGCATACATCTTACAAAGATATAGGCACATTCAAGGCCATATTACAAAAACATTAGCAGGGTACAGATGAAATGACAAATAAAAATAAAAGTAAATAAATAAAAGCTCGCAAACCTCCAGCTTTATATTGACAGAGGATGGAAGTGTCACATAAAATCAGAGGCTAGATTAGCTCAGTTTGTACCTTTACCATTCTTAACTTCACAACTCTATCCTCCTCATGATTTTCAAGTCTCCTATTACCCCTACAACTATATATTTTTTTCCCTTTAAGAAAACTGTGAAGACATAAGCAGGATAGGATTCACTGATTTGGATACATTAATATCTGTAATACGTACATCTTGAATGACCAAAATCTTCTAACTGGTTAAATATTCACTTTGCTACATTCTGTATAAATATTACAATGAGAAAAATATATATACGTATGTGTGTGTGTGTGTGTGTGATCTGCTAACAGTCAATTAAACAATTGAAACCTGCTTGTAATTATCATTATTCTCAGATTTTATACTCTTTTCTAGGAAATGTTATGGTTTATTCCCTAATGGACTAACAAGGAATATGGGATTACAGGCATGAAATTTCTTTGAACTTTTAGGATGTAAAGTGTTCCACTAAACTAAGACATTATATTTAGTGTTAGGTAGTTTGATTGGGTCAAAAGAATTAATTAGTAAAAGTTGAATAAACCATTTTGATGAAATTTAATTTTAAGAAAATTTGCTTCAGATTCCTTTATTTTTTAAGGAGACAGTGGACATTGGGTCAGACAAGGTGAAAAGAGTAGACTAAATTCATAGTAATACTATATCTATTTGTTTTATAAATGCACAGTGTAGAGAATTTGCAAGTTAGACGAGCAGGGACAGTAAAATTTTAAATCTTCCTAAGCATTTCTCTATGTTCCAAAGCTTACTGTCTCTGAGAGTATTAGTGCTGCTAGAATTTTGTTTTCTTTTAAAAAATGTTTTATGAATATACTCACATATTCATTGTACACATATTGTATACATATGTAGTTGAGTATTGCTACATATAACTTTTAAAACATGAATGATTACTTGACATTTTATTTGACAAAAATAAGTCTCTATTAAATGAGATCAAATGAAACATTTTAAATGACTGCAGAAACACTTTTCCAGCTACAGAAAACAGATATAAGAGACCACCAGGTGTTGGTTACCTGGTTTAGTGTTTGGTGGCAAAATCAATCATTACATTCTGAATATCCCAAACTACTTCTTGATTTCTGGTCATCCAAATAGATGTTCATTAATAGATCTGTTAAACTTTCACACTATGAGTTATAAAAGTGAAAGTTTTAGTCACTTAGTCATGTTCAACTGGTTATCCCATCTAGGCTTCTGTGTCCATCAAATTCTCTAGGCAAGAATACTGGAGAGGGTAGCCATTCCCTTCTCCAGGGGATCTTCCTGACCCAGTAATCAAATCTGGTCTCCCACACTGCAGGCAGATTCTTTACCATCTGAGCCACCAGGGAAGGCCAAGGGGGTTATAAACTCTACTATTATTTGAAAAATTTATGTGCTGCTTGCTACAAAAAACCCTGAAACTGTAACTAGCAATGTATTTTGGGACCAAGTTCCTTTTAAGTCTTAAGAAGCACAGATTTAACTCTCATGAATTGCAAAGAACTTTCATGAATATGAAAGTTTCATGCTATTGAGACTTAATGGAAAGCTGAAATTAAATATTTCTAGCCTATGACTAGAAATTTCTTTCCAAATTAATTCTTATATTCTTTGTATACTGCAAAAGGGTAAAGAGTAGAAATTTTTTACTTGTAATAATATTTGGCTATAAACATTGATATCTGAAACTAATACTATGTTGTCTTTCTCTAAATATGCTGTTGTTCCCTAAATATGTTGTCTTTCTCTAAATAAATTTGCGTATATTATGAAAACAGGCTATTTAGTGTGATGACAGTATCAGAGTTTACAGAAGATACAAAATTCATCAAAGCAATAATTACTATCTTTCTGAAGATATAACAACTCTTTATTGAATGTGCAAGGTATTTCTTGAGGTTTTTAAATACCTGTCTCATTTGACATTAGTCATATGCCATTTCTCTACCAAACTTGACATTCTTTTTTAGTTGCTTATAGTGATACCAAAAATATTTAACTATCTCCTGTGGTCTTAGGAAATATATATATATTAAAAAACTAAGTCTAGGAAATTGACTATAAATTTATACTCCAAGAAAATAATATTCTTTAGAAGACATAAGCTGTGAAGCTTTTAGTAGCTAAAACCATAACAGATGTAAATTAACCAATTAGTTTTAATATGAAAGACTGTCGTTCCCTAGAAAAATTAAATATAGTCAATATCAAAAAAGTGTTTCACCTTGAGGCCATTTGATTATATAGGGGAGAACATTTCTTTTGACATTTAAGCTTCCAGGAAAATGAAAACTGTGGAGAGATAAGTAATTCCCACCCAGCTCTTGCAAGCTCACTGCATCATTTGCTAAGTGTGCATCCAGAGAAGAGCCACAAGTATGGAGCAACTCATGAATTCTCAATCATATGCAAGCTTGTACAAAAGCCCTTGAAGCAATCATAGAGAATCTGCCATATGCTGATAACTATATCCAGAAAACTCACTCATCATAAGAAAGGATGATGAATAGTTATACTGAGTCAGTGGTCACAGGTTGGCAACAAACTTGAGGAAAATTGAGGTCATTTGTTAGACTTGTACAGTACAAAACTCTGCCTTAGACTCAAAAAATTTCATTGATAAAGTAGAATTGAATTGAAAAAAGCTGTTATAGAATACCGTTCCTGAGGCTCCATTCTGCCAAATGGTATACTGGGAATACAAGATGATAAAGGGCAAATCCAGGATTTTATTGCAAAGAGGTAGATACTGTGTTAATTACAGGATCTCAAATTTCTGAATGAACTGAATAGCTACAATAACAAATTTTACCTTATTGACTGGACTGCAGTCAGAGACATAAAAATATGATTCTGAATTTCAAAATTGCTTTATTGATACCTTGATGATTTACAAAACATTAATCTGGTTAAGTTCAACAGCTGTGTATTGAACATCTATACACAAAATTGTAAAGGATATTGTAAAGTAAAGGATATGATTTTTGTTTTACCCAAAATTGTGTAAAAGGATATTGCAAAGTAAAGGATATGATTTTTGCTTTAGACAAAATTGTAAAGAAATTGTAAAGTAAAGGATATGATTTGTGCTTTCAAGAAGGGAATATGCTTACTAAACCCCATGGCTTTCTCTTGGGACATGATCCAACATGCTATTGATATTGATAAATTGATATTCCTCATTCTCACTTTAATACAAAATATTCTAACTCATGAATCCATTGGTATTCATCCTTATTACATTTTCAGTTCCTAAACAGTACTTTATAAAATAGGCACTTTGAAAGTATTATGGATCTGCGTAATACATGTGCTCCAATCAACCGTGGATTTCTGTTTCTGATAAAGGGAATATTGCCTACACATGGATTCTCTTCCTCTTCCTCTGAACTTTTTCTTTTCTTTTTTTCCCCCCTATTTTCTTTCCTGCTTCCCAGGGTTTCTGTACATTATACTTTCTCTCTCTCTCTCTCTTTTTTTTCCCACAGTGGAGCAACCTTCTCTGATAACTCACTGACTTCAAATATTTCATAGCTACTTCTATGTTAATAATTTATAGCAAATTTTTAACTCTCAATGTGTTTCTTAGTTTGATTTTGAAAGCTTTTGACAACTGATGAATATTTTTGCTTGGACATCAAATTATATTAATTACTTAATATGTTATTAACTGAATTTGTAATTTTTTTCTGTTACTTGTATCTACCCCAAGAAGCTGTTACTACCTATGTTTTTACTTTTGGTATTGGCATTATCATTCAGTAAGTTTGAAATATAGCAAGTTCATAAACTATCAAGTTTAGTGCAGACATAATGTTATCCAATAATATACTTCACTGTATTTTGCAAATTCTTAATCTTTTCACTATAAAGGTACAGGCTTTGTGCTTAGTCAGACATGGATTCCATCTAAGTACCTCCTTTTATTAGTTATGTGACCAGATTTAAGTCTATATTTTCTCATCTATAATATAGATATTAAAATAGTTGCTTCACCTTGCTGGAATGATTACATGAGATAATAGAAGGAGAGAGAGATAAATTGCTAACAGTACTTGTTAAGAGGTAAATGTCAATAAATTATAGCTAATCTTATTCATGAGCAATATTATTCTTGTTTACTAACTCAACAATTCTTCATTTTGAATATTTTAATTAGAAAAGCTTTTCTAATATAGCAATTTAAATAAATTTCACAGTGAAAACCCACAAGCCTGAAACCTAACTTTTGCCATTAACATTTTACTATAGTTGCTTATGACATTAATCCATCCTTCAATCCATCCATCAGCCCATCTTATGTTAAGGTAAATTGCAAATATCAGTATAATACATGTTCTTTATACACTAGCATGCATGCCTAGAATTTATTTCTGCTTTTTTTTTCTTTTGGCATTTTATAGATGTCTCCCTGTGTGTGTTCCCCCCACCCACACACACTCATATATATTATTCTTAAGAATAAAAACAAAAATCTTGCATAATCCAAACTTCTATCAAGATATTGAATATTAGCATCATCACAGAAAGTGCCCTCATGATTCTTTTTTTTTATTAATTAATTTATTGTTTTTTACTTTACAATATTGTATTGGTTTTGCCACTTTTTTTTTTTTTTTCTTCTTCTTCTTTTCTTTAATATTGTATTTTTGAAAATCCAACCTCTACTCTAGATTTTTAATCTTTGCTTTTTGGTATTTGTTATCAATTTTGTACCTTTAAAAGCCCTCACGATTCTTTACAGTCAATCCCCATTCTTATTTTTCAAAGGTAACCACTGATCTAATTTTTTTCCCATTATATTAGTTTTGCCTTTGTGGTTACTAACCATGTACTCTGTGTAAAATGCCTTTCACTCAGCAAAATATTTTTGAGATTTATCCATGTTCTTGTTGGTATCTGTGATTCACTCTGAAAAATTACATTTTATTTATCCATTCTTTTTTTGATTGACTGAGGTTGTTTACAGCTTGAGGTTATTATAAAAGAGGTTCTAGGCAAATTATTATAAAATCTTGGGGCCATATGTTTTCATTTCTGCTGGATATATGCTTATATGCAGTTATGGAACTGTTAGATTATAGGGTTGATATATATTTAAGAATATAAAAACTACTAGATTATTTCCAAAGTGTTTATACACTTAACATTTCTACAAACTGCATATGAGATTTCAGTTGACCTGTAAATTGCTTACATGGTCTTATCTGTCTTTCAATTAATTTCCAGTGGCTGAGGTTGTTCTGAAGTCTCTCTTCTGGTTTTTAAGTTCACAAAAATCTTTAGTTTTATTTTAACTGAAACTGACTTGGCTTGTCCTCAGAGTAATGCTCATAAAAATTGTTACTCACTCAACGTCATTTATTTCCTTTTTCCAATTTTAGAACTGAAATATGCCGGCTTTTGGTCATGTACCAGTTACTTTAAGCTTCATTTATTTCCTTAGAATTCGTAATTATCTGTGAGAGGTTTGTTTCCAGTAGGAACTAACTCAGCCATCCATGCTGGAAGCTGAACACATCAAGTCTTATAAACCTGTTTTGATAATATCCTAATTAGTCTCTTGCACTTTATTTTTCAAAAATTTCCCACACACCATTAACATCAATCCCAGGTGAAACATACAAGTGCACGGAATCGTCTCTGTTAAAAATGTCTTTAATGGTTCCTCTGCTCTTGGAAAAAGTGTCCCTACAGTCTAGGGACTGTAAATCCTACAGTCTTAGCTTAGTGTTCAGGGTTCTCCATGACCTGAGTATATGCCAATTTTCAATTTAGTTTCTCACAATATAGATACCATATGAGAGAAAAGTTCTACAAAGAGTAATTTTTTCAACATGTGCAGTGTTTTTGTCATTGAGATGTTACTTAAATTTTTGACACTTAAATTTAATCTCCTAGATTGCTTGGACTTGAATTTCAGCTTTATAATTTATAAGCAGACATTGTTTATTGAGTTTTGCTTTATTGTGCCTTTATACTGCTTCTTTTTTTTTTTTTTTTTAAAGAAATTGTAGGTTTGTGGAAACCACATCAAGCGATTCTATCAAATCATTTTTTTCAACAGCATTTGGTCACTTTGTGTTTCAGTGTCACATGTTGGCAATGCTCATAATATTTCAAATGTTTTAATTACCAATATATTTGTTATGAGGATCTGTGATCAGTGGTCTTTGATGTTACTACTGTAGTTGTCTGGGGGCTCCTTGAACAACACCCATATAAGAAGGTGAACTTAATCAATAAATGCTATTTGTATGCTGACTGCTCCACCACTTACTGCTCTCCGTCTCCTTAAGCCTCTCTTCCCAAGACACTGTATTTCCTTTCACAACATTAAAATAAGGCAAATTAATATTCCTATAATGGTCTCGAAGTGTTCAAGTGAAAGGAAGAGTCCCATGTCTCTCACTTTCAATCAAAGCTACAGATGATCAAGCTTAGTGAAGAAAGCATTCAAAAGCTGAGACAGGTCAAAAGCTGGGTCTTCTGGGCCAATTAACCAGTTTTCAATGCAAAGGAAAAGTTCCTGAAGGAAATTAAAAGTGCTACTCCAGTAAACACATGACTAATAAGTATGTAAAACAGATTTGTTGCTTTTAAGGAAGAAGTTTTAGTGGTCTGGATAAAAGATCAAGTCAGCCACAACATCCTCTTAAACCAAAGCCTACTTAAGAGTAAGACTAATTCTCCTCAATGCTATGAAGGCTGAGAGAGGTGAGGAAGCTGTACAGAAAGGTTTGAATATAGCAGAGGGTTGGTTCATGCAGTTTAAGGAAAGAAGCCACCCCTATAACACAAAAGTGAAAGGTGAAGCAGATCTACTTGGAAGATCTACTGAAGATAATTAACGAAAATGTTTTCACTAAACAACAGAATTCTTTTTGTGTAAATGAAACAGCCTCATGTTGGAAAATAAGACTTTCACAGCCAAAGAGGAGAAGTCAATGTCTGGCTTCAAAATTTCAAAGGACAGGTGCTTGTTAGGGGCTAATGCAGCTGATGTTTTTGAGTTGAAGTCAATGCTTATCACTCCCAAAGATCTAGGACCTGTAAGAATCATGCTAAATCGACACTGCCTGTACTCTACAAATGGAACAACAAAGCCTGGATGACAACACATCTGGTTTCAACACAGTATACTGTTGAGAATTACTGCTGAGGGAGAAAAAAAAAAAAAAAAAAAAGATTTCTTTCCTGGTAACCCAGGAGCGCTGATGGAGATGTACGATGAGATAAATGTTGCTTACATGCCTGTGAACACAACATCCATTCTTTAGCCCATGGATCAAGGGGTCATTTTGATTATCAGTTCAGTTCAGTCGCTCAGTCATGTCTGATTCTTTGTGACCCCATGGACTGAAGCACATTAGACTTCCATGTCCATCACCAACTCCTGGAGTTTGATCAAATTCATGCCCATCGAGTCAGTGATCCCATCCAATCATTTCATCCTCTGTTAATCAAGTTTTTTATTATTAGCAAATACATTTCATAAGGTTATAACTGTGATAGATCTGGTGAATTTTGGCAAAGGAAATGGAAAACCTTCTGGAAAGAATTCACCATTCTAAATGTCAATGACAACCTCTGCAATTCAAGAAAAGACACTGAAGTAATAGCATTCACAGGAATTTAGGAGAAGTTGATTAAGACCTTCATGGATGGTGTGGAGGGGCTCAAGACTTCAGTTAGGGAAGCTCCTGAAGATGTGGTGGAAATAGAGAAGCGAACTAGAAGTGGAGTCTAAAGAGGTGACTGAATTGCTGCAATCTAACAATAAAACTTGAATAGATGAGGAATTGTTCCTTATGGATGAGCAAAGAAAGTGATAAAATTTTTCTTGAGATGAAATCTACTTCTGGTGAAGACACTGTGAATAGTGTTGAAATGACAACAAAGGATTTAAAATATGACATAAACCTAGATGATAAAGCAGTGGCAAAGCTTGGGGAGATTGACTCCAATTTTGAAAGTTGTGCTGTGGGTAAAATGCTATCAAAAATCATTTCATGCTACAGAGAAATTGTTTGTGAAAGGAAGAATCAATCAGTACAGCAAACTTCACTTCTTTCTTACTGTAAGAAATTTCCACAGCCATCCCAACTCTCAGCAGTCACCATCCTGATCAGTTAGCAGCCATCAACACTGAAGCAAGACCCTTCACCAGCAAAAATATCACAACTTGCTGGAGGCTCAGATGCTGGTTAGAATTTTTTGGCAATGATATATTCTTAATTAAAGTATGTACATTGTATTTATAAGACATATGCTGTTGTACACTGACTAGACTGCAGTATAGTATAAACATAATTTTTTATGCACTGGGAAACCAAAAATATTGTGTGACTTGCTTTATGCTGCTGCTGCTGCTGCTAAGTCGCTTCAGTCGTGTCCAACTCTGTGCGACCCCGTAGATGGCAGCCCACCAGGCTCCCCCGTCCCTGGGATTCTCCAGGCAAGAACACTGGAGTGGGTTGCCATTTCCTTCTCCAATGCATGAAAGTGAAAAGTGAAAGTGAAGTCTCTCAGTCGTGTCTGACCCTCAGCAATCCCATGGACTTCAGCCTTCCAGGCTCCTCCATCCATGGGATTTTCCAGGCAAGAGTACTGGAGTGGGGTGCCATTGCCTTCTCCTGCTTTATGCTAATATTGGCTTTAATGTGGTGATCTGGAACCAGATCCACAGTATCTCAAAGGTAAGCCTGAATTAACTGTGTAATCTTTGGCAATCTGAGGAAACATCTACATCAAAATGAGTAGGAAAGATTGTGATACACTTTTTGCCAAAAAACCTCACCCCAGAACATGCATGCTTGCTTAGTTACTAAGTCATGTCTGACTCTTTGCAACCCCCTGGGCTGTAAGCAATTAAACAGAGTGGGCAGAGGAGCCTGATGGGCTACAGTTGATAGGGCCACAAAGAGTTGGACACACTGGCACACTGGAGCTACTTAGCATGCATGCACACATGTCAATTATATTCTATTAAAACTGGAAAAAAAATAAATATGAGTTTCCAGGATATGCTCCAGAGGAAGTTATCTATGAATCTCAGAAACTTCAGTTCAGTTCAGGCATTCAGTTATGTCCAACTCTTTGTGAACCCATGTATTACAGCACACCAGGCTTCCCTGTCCTTCACCAACTCCTGGACCTTGCTCAAACTCATGTCCATTGAGTTGGTGATGCCATCCAACCATCTCATCCTCTGTTGTCCCCTTCTCCTCCTGCCTTCACTCTTCAAAGACCACCAGCATCAGAGTCTTTTCCAATGAGTTAGTTATTTGCATCAGGTGGCCAAAGTATTGAAGCTTCAGCTTCAGCATCAGTCCTTTCAATGACTATTCAGGACTGATTTCCTTCAGGATTGACTGGTTTGATCTCCTTGCAGTACAAGGGATTCTCAAGAGTCTTCTCCAACACCACAGTTTAAAAACATCAATTCTTCGATGCTCAAACTTCTTTATATTCTAACTCTCACATCCATACATGACTACTGGAAAAACCATAGCTTTGACAAGAGGGACCTTTGTCAGCAAAGTAAGGTCTCTTTTTAATATGCTGTCTAGGTTTGTCATAGCTTTACTTCCAAGGAGCAAGTGTCTTTTAATTTCATGGCTGCAGCCACCATCTGCAGTGATTTTGGAGCCCAAGAAAATAAGGTCTGTCACTGTTTCCATTGTTTCCCCATCTGTTTGCCATGAAGTGATGGGACCAGATGCCGTGATCTTCTTTTTTTGAAAATTGAGTTTTAAGCCAGCTTTTTCACTCTCCTCTTTCACTTTCATCAAGAGACTCTTCAGTTCCTCTTCACTATCTGCCGTAAGAGTGGTGTCATCTGCATATCTGAGGTTATTGATATTTCTCCTGGCAATCTTGGTTCCAGCTTGTGCTTCATCTAGCCTGGCATTTAGCATGATGTATTCAGTATATAAGTTAAATAAGCAGGGTGAAAATATACAGTCTTGACATAGTCCTTTCCCTATTTGTAATCAGTCCGTTGTACCATGTCCAATTCTAACTGTTGCTTCTTGACCTGTATACAGATATCTCAGGAGGCAAATAAGGTGGTCTGGTATTCCCATCTCTTGAAGAATTTTCCACAGTTTGTTGTGATCCACACAGTCAAAGGCTTTGGTGTAGTCAATAAAGCAGTTTCAAGGAGTTTCAGAAACTCTCTTGCTTTTTCTTGATCCAATGGATGTTGGCAATTTGATATCTGGTTCCTCTGTTTCTTCTAAATCCAACTTAACAGAAACATACGTGATCAATAAACTCTTTGAAAATAAATGGGAAATTGAATTTGTACATAAATATTTACCTATTAAGTAACTAAAGCATTATTTCAGCAAGGAGAGGCTAGGGATAACAGTAACTGCTTTCTGTGTCCCTACTGTGGCAATTTGTGAGGTTTCCCTGGTGACTCAGTGGTAAAATAGTCTTCCTGCCAGTGCAGGAGACACAGTTTGGATTCCTGATCCAGGAGGGTCCTACATGCCACGGGAACAACTAACCCCATGCACCACAACTATTGAGCCTGTGCTCTAGAGCCAAGGAGCTGCATCTATAAAACCAGGCACCAGATCTTCTGAAGCTCACACACCCTAGAGCCCATCCTCTGGAACAGGAGAGCCAGCACAATGAGAAGCCCACATACCACAACTAGAGAGTAGCTCCCACTTGTGGCAACTAGAGAAAAGCCCATGCGATGATGAAGATCCAGAAGAGTCAAAAATAAATTAGAAAAAATATATTGTATGGATTTTACTTTAAAAAAAGAAATTTGTGATAAAGATTGTTTTTGTACAAATATGAAAGAGATATTGCCTAATATACACAATGTATAGAACCGTATCACTCATTTGAAAAGATTCTCTCTTAAGCTATGTCTCAGAATTAAAAAAAAAAAAAAAGGAACAAGGTACTTGTTTTCTTATATTAACTATTTTCTGGCTGTTCGTTATGGAGTTCAGTTGGAAACATTCATGAATTCCTATCTATGTTACATTAGGTACGAATCCTCTACCATCTTGGTTCTTCTGACTGGTCTACAAATTAACTTGACAGAATAATGAAACAGATTGCTGCTGCTAAGTTGCTTCAGTTGTGTCTGACTCTGTGCAACCCCCTAGACGGCAGCCCATCAGGCTCCCCCATCCCTGGGATTCTCCAGGCAAGAACACTGGAGTGGGTTGCTTTTTCCTTCTCCAATGCATGAAGGTAAAAAGTGAAACTGAAGTCGCTCAGTTGTGTCCGACTCTTAGCGACCCCATGGACTGCAGCCTACCAGGCTCCTCCGTCAATGGGATTTTCCAGGCAAGAGTATTGGAGTGGGGTGCCATTGCCTTCTCCAATGAAATAGATTAGCAGGAGAAACTCAAATAAATTTTAATAACATGTATTACATGGGTGAGGAAATTCACCAAAGTGTCCTAAGCCCTCACCTTAAATATAATTTTTCAGCTAAAGGTAAGAGGATATTGGGGGTAGTAGTTTGGGAGTTCCTAGGGGAGGGAAGCAATTGACATGGAGATGGAAAAGCAAATGCCTGGAGAACAACTGTTTGCTGGGCCACTTACAGACCTTGAGGATACAGAGGGGATTCTGGTCTCTAGACTCCATCACATCTCACCCATATTTTAAAATATATCTCTGGAGATAACTGTTCCAACAAGAGTCCTTTGTCTAAATTCTTTAGGATCTAAGGGGAGGCAAAAAGAAAGCCTTCCTGAGTCTTCTTTTTCCTAAAAGTAATCAGTCTACATGAATCCTTATGCCAAACAGACACATTTTAGATTGTAAATTTTGTTTCCCTACATATACAATTAATGCATGAAGTATTTAAAAGTATGTAGCCAATGTGTTAAGAAAAAGACCTAAATAATAAAAATAATATTTCAAAGCCATAAAATATACTCTGTACCCCAAGTACAGGATCCCAATTACCCTGGTGGCTCAGATGGTAAAGAATCTGCCTGCAGTGCAGGAGACCCGGGTTTGATCCCTAGGTTGGGAAGATCCACTGGAGAAGAGAATGGCCACCCACTCCAGTATTTTTGCCTGGAGAATTCCATGAACAGAGGAGCCTGGCAGGCTACAGTTCATGGGGTCTCAGAGAGTTGGAGACGGCTGAAAGACTAACACTTTCACTTTCACCCCAAGCAATAATGCCTTTAACCCTTTTTAAGGGAATTAAAATCAAAGTTGTTTTTTAGAAAACATTTTCAACTATGATTTTCTACAAGCAAGATAGGAATACTCAGTTAACTTTGGCACTGCATGAATTGAACATTTTTTGCTTGGTTTAATGCTTCATAAAAGAAGGTGATTAATTCCTGACACATTAATGTAAATTTATGTTTTTCATACACTGATTATTACTGGGCATTTAATACAGTAACATTTTCTTTGGACTTAAAAACAAAACTGAGAAAATGTATTTAAATTTTGCTCTTTCTGTATATTGTATATTGTCAGTGACTTACTGAATTACTACCATTCATTTATTCCCATTTATTAATAATCTGTGCCTGTTAGAATATAATTGGCAATATTTTAAAACGCAATTAAAAAGTGGCTAACAGTCTTTGTAAACTCACATCCAAGAGGCTTTCATGTTCCAACATGTTATTAAATAAATTATTGGTAGTTTAAGGAAAAATCATTGTTTCTCAATGCCTCAATCTTAGCTATCTTGAGCTTAAAGTTTCAAAAACTTCATTGTCTAGTATTACCAGATTATTTGGTCTATGCATTTATTAATTTATTCAAATGACAGTGTATTGTGCATTGCCAACAATGAATTAGGAATAAATATGCACAAGAATATTTTTTTTCGTTTGAATGAATTAAAAATACAACAAAGATTTTTCCATTATAGATTCCTATATATAGGTGTTTCATTATTGGGCACATATAAAGATGGATCAATTTGTCTTTTAATAAGCATTACCAAACCAACAGAAAATCATAATATGTGTTAGCTAGTGGATTAATTGCTATGAGTATAAAAATAAAAATGACATCAATAAAAGCACTGATGATAATAATGGTTGCTGTAATTATTAAATGCTGATACTTGGCTAGATGATAAATTAATCACTTAATATATTATATATTTTAAATATTTGTCTTTTAATATGCTTTTGGATTCAGTTTGTTATATTGTGGAGCAGTTTTGCACCTATATTCATAAGAATTATGATCTGTTGCTTTTGTGTGTGTGTGCTATCCCTGTCTTGCTTTGGTACCAGTATCAGATTAACAGTGGCTTCATTGAATGTCTTAAGATGTGTTTCCCCCTCTCCTTTTTTTTTGAAATTTGAGAAAATTGCTGTTAAAATTCTTCAAATGTTTGGCATGATTCACCAATGAGCACATTGGTCTTGGATTTTTCTTTGTCAGGAGATTTTTGATCACTGACTCAATATTTGTACTTGTTACAGTGTTAGTCACTCAGTTGTGTCCAACTTCCTGAGACCCCACAGACTGTAGCCTGCCAGGCTTCTCTGTCTATGGAATTCTCCAAGCAAGAATACTGAAGTGGGTAGCCATTCTCTTCTCCAGCAGATCTTCTCAACTCAGGGGTCAAAACTGGGTCTC
Source organism: Cephalophus harveyi (assembly GCA_006410635.1). NCBI lineage: Eukaryota > Metazoa > Chordata > Mammalia > Artiodactyla > Bovidae > Cephalophus > Cephalophus harveyi. The sequence goes on along the minus strand of SJYT01063232.1, from coordinate 620,234 downwards.
TGGCATTGTGGGCATATTCTTTACTATCTGAGTCAGCAGGGAAGCCTTGTTATAAGTCTGTTCAGATTTTCTATTTCTTCTTGATTCAGTTTTGGTAAATATTGTGGTTTTTTTTTTTAGGACTCTGTCATTCCATCTAGCTTCTCCAATATGTTGATGCATAATTTTTTTATAGAATTCTCTTAAGCTAGTTTTTACTTCTCTACATCATAATTGAGCTAGGAAAAGTAAATGTTTGGATAGAAGAATTAAATCATCTAAGATAGATCATTCATCAATCCTATTACAGATGAATGAAACAGATCTTACAAGAAAATCTGGAAGCAATGCACATGCAAGTAATGGAATAAAGCTAAGATGTAGGGATAGATGCAAAGTTCATGAAAAGTTTTGGCTTTTCTGACTTTACCTCTTGTAAATTTGCAGAGAAACATTTGGTGGTGAGCTTGAGTTTGCTGGGGGATGACCTGCCTGGCAGTTAGGAAGCAGATATAGACATCAAATTTAGGAATAACAAGACTAAAATTACACCACTTTTAACCAATGGTAACCTTCAGAATTTAATGAATCCTGTTTCACTTTCACCTTCCAAATATTGTGCAACTTTATTATTGGCCCATTCTAACTTGGACTGTGTGGATGAGAATAAATATGGAAAATTCTGAAAGAGACGGGAATATCAGACCACCTGACTTGCCTCTTGAGAAACCTATATGCAGATCAGGAAGCAACAGTTAGAACTGGACATGGAACAACAGACTGCTTCCAAATAGGAAAAGGAGTACGTCAAGGCTGTATATTGTCACCCTGCTTATTTAACTTCTATGCAGAGTACATCATGAGAAACGCTGGGCTGGAAGAAGCACAAGCTGGAATCAAGATTGCCAGGAGAAATACCAATAACCTCAGATATGCAGATGACACCACCCTTAAGGCAGAAAGTGAAGAGGAACTAAAAAACCTCTTGATAAAAGTGAAATAGGAGAGCGAAAAAGTTGGCTTAAAGCTCAACATTCAGAAAATGAAGATCATGGCATCTGGTCCCATCACTTCATGGGAAATAGATGGGGAAACAGTGGAAACAGTGTCAGACTTTATTTTTTGGGGCTCCAAAATCACTGCAGATGGTGACTGCAGCCATGAAATTAGAAGACGCTTACTCCTTGGAAGAAAAGTTATGACCAAACTAGATAGCATATTCAAAAGCAGAGACATTACTTTGCCAACAAAAGTCCGTCTAGTCAAGGCTATGGTTTTTCCTGTGGTCATGTATGGATGTGAGAGTTGGACTGTGAAGAAAGCTGAGCACCAAAGAATTGATGTTTTTGAACTGTGGTGTTGGAGAAAACTCTTGAGAGTCCCTTGGACTGCAAGGAGATCCAACCAGTCCATTCTAAAGGAGATCGGTCCTGGGTGTTCTTTGGAAGGAATGATGCTGAAGCTGAAACTCCAGTACTTTGGCCACCTCATGCGAAGAGTTGACTCATTGGAAAAGACTCTGATGCTGGGAGGGATTGGGGGTAGGAGGAGAAGGGGACGACAGAGGATGAGATGGCTGGATGGCATCACCGACTCAATGGATCTAAAAATTTGAATGAACTCTGGGAGTTGGTGATGGACAGGGAGGCCTGGCATGCTGCAATTCATGGGGTTGCAAAGAGTCTGACATGACTGAGCGACTGAACTGAACTGAACTGAACTTGGAGTCATACAAGAAAGGAGGTCTGGAAGATAAACTGATAATACCAAAACCAACCCAATATGTTAACTCCAAACTAAAGTTTTAACAGGAGATAATATTGTTGTGCCCATTTTTCTGAGTATGATCTTCCATACCAAAATGAAAAGTCTTCCTGTGATGATTTGGACAGAGAGCAGACATTAATGAAAGCAAGACTGAAAGAGGGTCTCCTTAAACATATTCTTTAGTAGCTGCACCATGTTGGATACTGATTATATTAGTATAAGAAATGTAAAGCCATATATGGTTCAGTTCAATTCATTCAGTCGCTCAGTCATGTCCGACTCTTTGCGACCCCATGAATCGCAGCATGCCAGGCCTCCCTGTCCATCACCAACTCCCAGAGTTCACTCAGACTCACCCATTGAGTCAGTGATGCCATCTAGCCATCTCATCCGCTGTCGTCCCCTTCTCCTCCTGCCCCCAATCCCTCCCAGCATCAGAGTCTTTTCCAATGAGTCAACTCTTCGCATGAGGTGGCCAAAGTTTTGGAGTTTCAGCTTCAGCATCATTCCTTCCAAAGAATACCCAGGACCGATCTCCTTTAGAATGGACTTGTTGCTTTTGGTTTCCAATATATGCAGGAAATGATAATGCTAATGGATAGATGATTTGGTACTTAAAGTGAAGTACAAAAAAGAAGGGCAACTTCACCAGAGTTTTAAGCCCTAGCTTCAAGATCATGGTGCCTCAAAAAGAGAATATGTGAGGTTACCTCCTGAAAGTACTTCTGGAAATTCCTGAAAAGCATTTGAGTATCATCAGAGTGACAGCTCCTAGGAAAAGATTTAGATAAAGCAAGGTATCACAACAGAAATATAAATAAAAATCAGAAGTATAAATCAGGGTAGAAGAGATGGATTTGTTTTTTATCATAAATCATATTAAGACTGCTAAACCAAATGGTTGATTCCATCTTTCAAGGTTTTTGCTATGCTATGCTATGCTAAGTTGCTTCAGTCGTGTCCGACTCTGTGCAACCCCATAGACGGCAACCCACCAGGCTCCCCCATCCCTGGGATTCTCCAGGCAAAAACACTGGAGTGAGTTGCCATTTCCTTCTCCAATGCATAAAAGTGAAAAGTGAAAGTGAAGTCGCTCAGTTGTATCCAACTCTTAGCGACCCAATGGACTGCAGCCTTCCAGGCTCCTCCATGGGATTTTCCAGGCAAGAGTACTGGAGTGGGGTGCTGAAGACTTTGTTATATAAGAATGAGTGATGTAAGAGATCAGTTGCCTACAGAGACATAATATTGAAAGAAGAATAGGAATGTGAAATCTACAAATCTAATTAATGAAGGAGCTTATATACTTCATCAGTCTCAAAGATGAAAATTGGAGTGTTGATTTAAGGAAGTGGGAGTGTCAAAGATTACTGATGGATTGGAATCTGCAGTTCTAAACATGTCTCCAGAGGCAGTGGCCCTAAATTAAGGATTAGAGATAAAAATAAGCAGATTAGTTCCATTATTTCAATGCAAAATTATAATAATAGTCTTCAAATTAAAGGATTGCTGCTAACTGAAGAAGTCATGTTTCTTTTTATGAATCAGAGGGAGAGCTGAAGAACAGAAATACGATGAAAGGTGATGTTAGTATACTGGAATGATATTTAACTCAATTTTTAAGTAATAAAAAGGAGAACTATATTTAAATGAACAGAATAGAAATGTATATATTAAGTTTTCTGTGCCTGTTCAAATCATTATCAAGCAAATGATCAATTACTTTAGTTTTGATAGCATCTTCTAGTTCTTAATTATTTATTACTCTAACAGCACCTCCTGGCAACCCAAATGTAACTGATAATAGTTGAAAGGCAGGATACTATGGCAGTAAATACCTAGACCTGATTTGATCCTTAGCTCTACCACACAATGGCTATCTGATCTTGGGGGGAATTTATTAACTTGTTTTTTTGAGTCTCAGTTTCCTATATTATAAAACTGAACAGTGATATATAGGCAAGTTCTCACATGGACTTCATGAACAAATGTAACATAATAGGATATTTTTTAAAAGGTTAGTTATAGAAAGCTTATTTCCACACTTATTTTTGGAAAATGTCAGTGTTTTATAAAACTTCCTGGTAAAGGAATTTGAAGACTGTAGGGATATCAGGTAGGAATACATTTCTGCTATAACTAGCTTTACTTTGATCTGTTTTTAATCATGAGGTTTCATGTAAGATTTTGTATAAAATAGGGATTAGTGATAGAAGTATAATATACACTGAGATTTGATCTTTCCAGTTAACAGTATTCAGTCCCCATGTTTCCTTTTTAGTTTTTATAATTGCTTGAAGAAGTTTTTTTTTTTTTTTTATTCTCTGTATTATAGAAAAATAAAATGAAGCTTTGAGTTTCCAGAGTTTAACTAACACCTGGATCGTCCAACCATAAGACAGGGCTTTTGATCCTTTAAATATCACAATAGCCTTAGAGTATAGAAAAAGAAGCACTGGTATCTAACAAGAAACCTGACTGAAGGATGTGGTGCAAATTAAGTAAGTCAATTCACCATTTGAACACAGAATTTTCACTTCTGGACCCATATTCTCTCCTTTTCATCATTCTGGGAGCCAAATTAATTAACATCATATGATGTTATAATGTATATGGTTCAGTTCAGTTCAGTCACTCAGTTGTGTCTGACTCTTTGTGACCCCATGAACCGCAGCACGCCAGGCCTCCCTGTCCATCACCAACTCCGGGAGTTCACTCAAACTCAACGTTCATAGAGTCAGTGATGCCATCCAGCCATCTCATCCTCTGTCGTCCCCTTCTCCTCCTGCCCCCAATCCTTCCCAGCATCAGAGTCTTTTCCAATGAGTCAACTCTTCACATCAGGTGGCCAAAGTACTGGAGTTTCAGCTTTAGCATCATTCCTTCCAAAGAAATCCCAGGGCTGATCTCCTTCAGAATGGACTGGTTGGATCTCTTTGCAGTCCAAGGGACTCTCAAGAGTCTTCTCCAACACCACAGTTCAAAAGCATCAATTCTTCGGTGATCAGCCTTCTTCACAGTCCAACTCTCACATCCATACATGATCACAGGAAAAACGATAGCCTTGAGTAGACGGACCTTTGTTGGCAAAGTAATGTCTCTGCTTTTCAATATGCTATCTAGGTTGGTCATAACTTTTCTTCCAAGGAGTAAGTGTCTTTTAATTTCATGGCTGCAGTCACCATCTGCAGTGATTTTGGAGCCCAAAGAAATAAAGTCTGATACTGTTTCCACTGTTTCCCCATCTATTTCCCATGGAGTGATGGGACCAGATGCCATGATCTTCATTTTCTGAATGTTGAGCTTTAAGCCAACTTTTTCACTCTCCTCTTTCACTTTCATCAAGAGGCTTTTTAGTACCTCTTCACTTTCTGCCATAGGGGTGGTGTCATCTGCATATCTGAGCTTATTGATATTTCTCCCAGCAATCTTGATTCCAGCTTGTGTTTCTTCCAGTCCAGCATTTCTATGATGTCCTCTGCATAGAAGTTAAATAAGCAGGGTGACAATATACAGCCTGATGTACACCTTTTCCTCTTTGGAACCAGTCTGTTGTTCCATGTCCGGTTCTAACTGTTGCTTCCTGACCTGCATACAGGTTTCTCAAGAGGCAGGTTAGGTGGTCTGGTATTCCCATCTCTTTCAGAATCTTCCATAGTTTATTGTGATCCACATAGTCAAAAGCTTTGACATAGTCAATAAAGCAGAAATAGATGTTTTTCTGGAACTTTCTTGCTTTTTACATGACCCAGCTGCTGCTGCTAAGTCGCTTCAGTCATGTCTGACTCTGTGCGACCCCAGAGACGGCAGCCCACCAGGCTCCCCCATCCCTGGGATTCTATAGGCAAGAATACTGGAGTGGGTTGCCATTTCCTTCTCCATCATCCATCAGATGTTGGCAATTCGATCTCTGGTTCCTCTGCCTTTTCTAAAGCCAGCTTGAACATCAGGAAGTTCACGGTTCACGTATTGCTGAAGCCTGGCTTGAAAAATTTTGAGCATTACTTTACTAGCACGTGAAATGAGTGCAATTGTGCGGTAGTTTGAGCATTCTTTGGCATTGCCTTTCTTTGGAATTGGAATGAAAACTGACCTTTTCCAGTCCTGTGGCCACTGCTGAGTTTTCCACATTTGCTGGCATATTGAGTACAGCACTTGCACAGCGTCATCGTTCAGGATTTGAAACAGCTCACCTGGAATTCCATCACCTCCACTAGCTTTGTTCATAGTGATACTTTCTAAGGCCCACTTGACTTCACATTCCAGGATGTCTGGCTCTAGATGAGTGATTACACCATAGTGATTAACTGAGTCGTGAAGATCTTTTTTGCACAGGTCATCTGTATATTCTTGCCACCTCTTCTTAAGTTTATTAAATAACTTCCTGTCCTAGACACTTTACTTTTAATATTATGATCTGAGTATCAACATTTTAGATGATACAGGGTTTTATTGTGCTTTGATTTAAAAAGAAATGCATTTCCCCATAAGTACTATTGAATTTCATTGTAGCTGGGTTTTAAAATTTGAGAAGTAACTTAGAAATTGTTTCAAATTTGTTTTTCTATTTGTTAAACTCTGAGTGCTGATCTTTTAATTAGTTATATTTTTGATAGAAATAAATACCTCAAACATAGTCACAGCCCTCTAATCATTTCATATTATTGAGTCTTGTAATAGTTGAATATTACTTAAAGAAAACTTTGTTAATTTTATAGTTAGAAGACAAAAAAAATGTTTTCTATAATATATATGAAGTCCATGTTTATATTTATATGTGTGGATGCTTTGGTGTGTGCACAGGGAATAAGATTTATTATACCTTGTGTTAAGTTACTCGAGATTAGAGTACTAATTTTGCTAGTTTCAGACTCAACACCAAGTTATTCTTCCCATAGTCAAATGCAAACCCAAGAATAAGACTATCTAAAACCTCTACATCAACTAGAGTGTACGTGAAACTAATTGCTTAGAAAAAAATGTGCATTTTCACGCTTTTCCAAACAGAGTATAAACATTTGTATTTTTTTGCTTATAACGTTTTTATAGATCTAATTTTACCCTCTTTGTTTTTCCAATCTTGAGTTACTGTGCCTGATTTTCTAAATTCTCATGGTGTTTCAAGCTTTGTCCCTTAACATGTCTAGAATAGCTGTCATACCTCTAAGAAATTTTCATTAATTTTGAATGTGTGCTCTAAAAGAACACAAATTCTTAGACTCTAATATATAAAATTTTAAATATGTATTTTGTCAGAAAATGTGTTTGGTGCATAATGGGAGTAATAACATTAAATTTGTTTATTTAGGTCGTAGAACCATACTATTTTTCATGGGGCACTTCAACTTAATGTTTCATGGACAGATTTTGAGAAATTCTAATTTACTTTATGAAATATTTTTCTGTTTTATGCACTTGGAAGGATGTTCAATTAACAAGGAAACTAGGATGAACATTATAAGTTTCGAAATTTTATGTATAGAAAAATGTATAGAAATTGCATGCATGCAAAAATTTTCATGTATAGAAAAAAGAGTAAGCTTTTCTTCACCTGAAATAGTTATTTGGTCAGGTTCCTTGGAAAGGATGATTCAGAAAAGTAGGACAATGTCCATCTTTGTTCATACATACTAATCTAAAGCAATTATAATGCATCTCAGCATTAAATACGGATTTAGTCAAAAGCAAGAAAACAGAGAAATTTAAGAAACATTTACTATAGTCCTCTGGACAGATCCCTCTCCCCTCTGGTTGTCTTCATTTCCTTGATATTCTTTTTACTTTACTCTGACCTTTACACTGATTTAGTATTCTTTTACCTATCTGACTTCTTACTTCTCACAATGCCCTTCACTTCAGCTAGCACAAAAAACTATATGCTTTTTGCATAGACACTATACCTGTCACTCAAAATACAGCAGAATTCCTTCCAGGACTTTGTACTTTTATAACTGCTTTCATCCATGGATTTCATAAAGCCCAGCAAACACAACCTCATTAATTCCTTAGAATATTCCTGTGAAGTTGGTGGGTGGCCAGTATTATTATCCCAGTGTTATAAAACATTTTATCCAGTTTACATAAAGCATTACTTTCTGTGTTATGCAGCTTTTATGAGTGAGTAATGTGGCCAAGGATATAGGAAATAACAATGCAGACCTGGGAAAAGAACTTGTACTAACAAGAAAGGCCTAGCATTTCATGTCTTTAGATATTGTTTCTCTTCTGTGTTGTAATAGCCTGTTGCTCAATTTTGACATACCATTTTTAACTATTATTTTTTAAAAATTGCTGCAGTCCTTATGAGGATTATATTATTCTTTAGTTATGTTTTTTCCATGTCCTAGAGAGTGAATAGTCTACATAAAATATGTAAAATAAAGAGCAGCTTACAAAGTATATCTTAAACCCCATTATAAACCTACCAAATAATGGCTTCATTTATATAAACCACACATCAGTAATCAGTGAGTTTATTAATTCTATTAATTTGGTACACTTTGTCATTAAGAAAGAATAATCTTTAATTCAAAATAATAGTTCCTTCTAGATTTAGGAAGGATAACATAATACAGGGGGCTTATCTGGTGGCTCAGTGGTAAAGAACCCAACTATCAATGCAGGAAATGTGGGTGAGACTTCTGGGTCAGGAAGATCCCCTGAAGAAAGAAATGACAGCTGACTCCAGTATTCTTGCCTGGGAAATGCCATGGACAGAGGAGCCTGGTGGGCTACAGTCCATGGGATTGCAAAAGAGTCTGACATGACAGAGAATAAACAACGACAATACAATATAGGAGGTGGTACACAGAAGACTTTAGTAATTTTATAATATTTACTCCTTAAATTAGGTATGAGCATAAGGCATATATTATGTTACTATTTGTGTTTTTAAAATATATCTAATATTATATAACAAGTAGAAAAGAAAGAAAAATGTGCTTGATGTTACCAAACAATGAGATAGATCATGTAGAAAATGAATCAGATTTGGTGATGAGGCGATTGAATAGTTGAAATAATTTTTAGATGTATTATGTTGAGTCATGTCTTATGCAGAGAAAATATTGAATAGCACGTGGACATCTGAAGCCCAGAGAGACAACTGAGATGGAATTCTTGATTTGGAAGTCATTGACATATTAATTTTCAGTAAGGCTGAGGGAGTAGCTAAGATATCTTTGAGAGTTCAGAATGTAGATGAGGGAGAAGATGAAAATACCTAAGATTTTATGGTGAGATGAAGCAACTTCAATGAGAGAAGCAAGGAAGCAGAGTCAAGTAAAGAAAATCATATAATGGGTTTTTAGCTCAGAGTACAACAATGTGCCCCAGATTTTGAATCCCTGTCCCTCTTCTAGGGGGTATAATCACTCTCTGTGGTTTTGAAGTATCGTAGGGTACTGTTCGGAGAGGGTAATGGTACCCCACTCCAGTATTCTTGCCTGGAAAATCCCATGGGCGGAGGAGCCCAGTAGGCTGCAGTCCATGGGGTCACGAAGAGTCGGACACAACTGAGCGACTTCACTTTCACTTTTCACTTTCATGCATTGGAGAAGGAAATGGCAACCACTCCAGTATTCTTGCCTTGAGAATTCCAGGGACGAGGGAGCCTGGTAGGCTGCCGTCTATGGGGTCGCACAGAGTCGGACATGACTGAAGCGACTTAGCAGCAGCAGCAGCAGCAGGGTACTGTTGGCAGACATTCTTAAGCCATTTTTAAAGAAGTCTGGTTGTGAAGGAAAGAGATACAGACTAGAGATAGGGTGATAGCTGAAGAGTATGTGAATGTTTTTCTTTATTTTTTGAAATAGATTGGAGAAATCTAAACATGTATAAATAGCCATCCAAGAAAACAGGTAGGAAGAAATTGATGACATAATGCAGTAGCTACTTTAGTTAAGCAGCAACAGATAACAGAACCAAATAGACATCTGTTTAAAATAGAAAGGGCAAATCATTTAAAAGAGGCTGATTTCTATCATTAATAATACAATAATTATTGCTAATAATTTGTGCTAACATATATCAGGTAGTAAAGAATCTGCCTGCCAATGTAGGAGACACAGGTTAGATTCCTAAGTCTAGAAGATACCCTGGAGTAGGAAATGTCAACCCACTCCAGTATTCTTGCCTGCAAAATCCTATGGACAGAAGAGCCTGGCGGCCAGGCTACAGTCCACAGGGTGGCAAAGAGTTGGACATGAGCTGGACATAAACTGGACATGAGCTGAATGACTGAACATGCAAATTACCAGACACTATTCTAACCACATTGCATATGTTGTCATTTACATCTCATAATTCTACAAGTACTCTATTATTATTTTCCCAATCAATGCATAAGAAAGTGAGACACAAAAAGGACGAGGAACTTAGATGAGATTTGAACAGAGGACATCTGCTTTCACATTTCCACTGTTAACGACTACGCTGTGCTGTTACTCCAGGGCTGGGTCTTTGAGACAGAAGAAAGAGATCAACAAGATAGGCAAGGAATCTCAAGTTCACTATGAGTTGAAACTTGGAACCCAAAGTGAAAATGAGATTGGGCTCATTGTAAAGTGGTGAGGTTGATAAGGAGTAAAAATGTGTTGATAAATTTAGTAAAGTCACACATGGGAATATTTTCTAAAAATACTAACATACAGGGTGAGATGTTCTTCCAATGAAATTATAGGAAAATTTGTTCACTGAGATAAACAAATATGTACAATAATTCTAATAATCTCACAAATAATTCAATAAAGCAATCACCTAGATTTTTTGATTATAGTACTTTCTAGCATACTTCTGAAATTCACCATGTTTAAACAATTTTCATAAAAAATATCCTCAAGTTAGATAGTAACTACAAAGAATTGAGGTGTCTTTTCACTTGTTTATAACATCCACTGTTAAGTTTTAACAGACATATGAGTTTATAGAAGACATTTTCAAATTAGGATAAAAGATGAAAAATAGGTGCTTTTGTTGATTATGATACTAATTGCCTTTTCTGACCTGAATATAGAGAACAAATGAGAGCTGTAAGTACAGACCGAGGGTGATAAATGACCCAGCAGATGTGCTGGAAAAATAAACATATGTGTCTGTGACAGAAATTTGCAGTTCAAACTGAAGTGATAAAACCCAACTGATCTTTGATTTCAGGAACCAAAAAGCATTCTACATTGTGTGTCTTTGTGAAGAAAAAAGCATAGAACATTCAAAGGAAACTATAATCTAGTCATTCCATGTACATTATCTGCATATGGAAGCAATGCTAAGACTAATGTAGCTTTCTGTTCTTTATTTTCTAAATAGAACTTTATAAAAATACAATCAGTTTATAATAACAGTGAAGAATAAAATATTCTAAAATATTAAATTAAATTAAATTATATTTTATTTAAATTAAATAAAATTTATTTTAAAATTTAAAATAAATTTAAAATTTATTTTAAATTAAATAAAATAATATTTATATTTAATAAATTAAATTAAATTAAAATATTAATTAAAGGTTAAAGCATCTGACTGGAATGCGGGAAACCTGGGTTCGATCCCTGGGGCAGGAAGATCCCCAGGAGAAGGAAATGGCAACCCACTCCAGTACTCTTGCCTGGAAAATTCCATGGATGGAGGAGCCTGGTAGGGGTCGCAAATTCCATGGGGTCGCAAAGAGTTGGACACAACTGAGCGACTTCACTTTCACTTACCAAAAGATAAAAATTTTAAAGCATATGTACAGTAGAGCTCACTTTTCATTAATAAATAGTCTTTACAAATTCTTCATCTTAGTTGAAATCCCATACTGTACTTTCTACTAAAGTGTTATATATCTCTGTCATTTTCAAGATTTTACTTTCCAGATTTGTGTTCCCTTAAAATAATATGCACTATAAATTAGTTTAAAATATATTTAAAATAAAAATCTAATAAATTTGTACATGAATTACATATTGAATTTTGAAAGAATGTAAAAAATAAATTTATATTTCATAATCACTGTACACAGAGACAAGCATTGTTAATACTTTTACATAGAGATTTTAGTTTTTTAAATATAAATTTATTTTTTTAATTGGAGGTTAATTACTTTACAATATTGTATTGGTTTTGCCATACATCAACATGAATCCGCCACAGGTATACATATAGATTTTAAATATTTTTCTATAAAATTGTGTCATTTTAAAGGAATAATTACATTGTTTGTACTTTAAAGACATTTTGTGTGTGTGTGTGTGTGTGAGTTGCCCAGTCATGTCCAACTCTTTGCGATCCCATAGACTGTAGCCCACCTGGCTCCTTTGCCCATGGGATATTCCAGATAAGAATACTGGAGTAAGTAGCAATTTCCTTCTCCAGGGTATCTTCCTGACTCAGAAATCAAACCCTAGTCTCCTGCATTGTAGACAGATTCGTTACCATCTGAGCCACGAGGGAAACCCAGACAGTTTATTTGAAATCATTTAAAGTTTACACAAAAGTGTTAAGAATAAAAATGCTGCAGAGAACACTCATATGCTCTTTATCCGACTTAACTATTGTTAACATTTTATGCCATTTTCAGTAAACATTGTACAGCTTAATGGATGAAATATTTAACTGCATCTTCATAATATGTCAAAACCTTAATGTGAATGCTTTCTATGTATCATATTATAAAATCCTAAAATAATTCCATTAATGCATATCTAGGCATAATGCTTAATTCTATTTCATGCATATTTTACACATGAATAAACTGAGGGTGAAAGAATAGTTAAGTAACGTGTCTAAGAACATCCAGTGCATAAGAGGACAAACTGGGATTTAAGGACAGGTGTAATAGCTGCTACTCGCTGTGTAACAAATTACTATAAAACTCGATTGGCAAGTACATTTATTATCTTTCAGTTTCTGTGGCTAAGTAATCTGGTAGTGGCTTTGATGGGTGGTTCTGCCTCAAGATATCCTTGAGACCACAATCAGGGTGTCAACCAGTATTGCAGTGATTGCAGGGTTCATCTGGCGAGGCTCTGCTTTCAAGCTGACACATGTGGTATCTCTCAGGCTTCAGAAAATCTGTTTCCAAGCTCCCCATAACACCTATCAACCTTTTGTCATAAGGCAGCTATTTTTCCATAAAGTATTGAGTTTAGACTAAGAAGATACAATTATATAATAAATGAAAATTCATCTAACTTCTAAAACTCATTTCTTTTTCACCTACAGACTTGATTCTTAAAGGGCAGAAAATGTCCCTTGTTCACCTGTGGATCCCCAGACCTCATATGCCTGATGTTTTGTAGGCACTCAGTACACCTTCTATATCAGAATGCTCATAAAATGTAAGTAAGGCACAGAATGAGAAGTCACTTGACAAGTTATAAGAGGCTGTGAAAATTTAAAGCCTTAGAAAAAATTTAGGAACCAATTTTTGTTAATTACCAGAAGAATTCATATTATTGTTTCAACATTTAAACTACTTAAAAAAAAATCCTACTTTGATGTGTTTTAGGTTTTGATTTCAGACAGCTTCATGATTTATTTATTAATATTTGTTTATTTTGTTAGTTTATTTTTTATTTTTTTGATAATGCCATCCAATTCTCAAAATCAATTCTGCATTAGATACAACCATTGCACTGTTTTCAATTTTATGTATTTTTATAATTTGATCACATTATAATCAGATCACCTTTATTTCTCCCTTTCAATACTCTATGTTGTTTTGATTGGTACTTCAAAAAATGCTTTTCTACCTGCAAGTTTACTTTTTAAAATATTATCATATTTTGAATTAGAAGCTCAAAAACCCACACCCTTTGGGCTCTAGTTGTTAATCCATACAGAAGTATTGGTATTAATTTATTTCAACATTTTAGTTGCTCTAAAATACATTAATTATAATTGCCATCTGTCAAGTTTGTGTCCAAACATATTCTCTTTGAAAGTTTTGTTTGAAAGAGCTATGTTATTATATGTCAGCATTCCAAATGAATGAAATACTCACAAGGTACCCATCGTGGTGGTGGTCTTGTCACTCAGTTGTGTCCAGCTTTTTGTGACCCTATGGACTGTAGCCCGCCAGGCTCCTCTGTTCATGGGAGTTTTTATTCAGGTAAGAATACTGGAGTGGGATGCCAATTCCTTCTCCAGGGGATCTTCCTAATCCAGTGATTGAAGATGTCTCTCCTGCTTGGCAGTCAAATTTTTAACCGTATATATATATATGAGAGTATTTACATATACATATATATATGATTTTTCTCATATATATATTTTATATATATGTATATGAGTAGCAGTTCTGTTTGTTTTTGTCACACGCAATGCAGATAAAACATTGAGCACTAGATATTGGTCCCCCTTGGACAACTGCTGATGAAAACTGTTTGACAAGAAACTTTCCTTCTGTATTACCAAAACCTTCATTTTTGAAACATATGATGTTTCCTACAGGAGTTTATAGCTTGTTCAAGTATTTGTTTGCAATTATGGAGACACAAATGATGTGTTCTCTGATTTGACTTGATAAGAACTAATGATCTTATCATAAAAAGTAGACATTCTGGCATTTTAGTTTTTATTTTATGTTTTCATTAAACATTTTATTAAAGATACATTGGTACGTATAAACTGTAAACTTGGCAAGCAGGACATCTAGCATCTGGTTAAGCAGTAAAAGCAAATCATTATTTTATTTCAATTCATATTTCAGCTATAAAAGGAAAAAGAAGTCATAAGTCGATAATAAATTAAACATAAAAGCAGAGACCCAAAGTCTGGTAATGACAAGAGATGGTACTTTTCAGTGTTAGTTTTGGAATGAATAAATAAAAATTACAGTCAGCCAGGCATGTTAGTTTGAACTTGAGACAAATTAAATGTTTTTTTTCCCCAAGTAAACAAATCATTATAACCCTTGGTTTGCAAAGTTATGGTAGGTATTTTATATTTTATAATATCATAGTTACTGACTAAAATCCAATAAAATTTTATTTGCAGAAGACCTTGAGGCCACTTGCATTTTTCAAGAAATCTTAATAAAAAGAAATTTCTTATTTATGTTTACACACATAAAGAATTTAAGAGTGATGCTCAGCCATCTGGTGAAGTAAAAACCAGTCTCATAACCAAGGTGAACTAGGGTGAATGCCTTCATGAAAACGGTTAGAATCTGTTATCTTAAAGGTTAGTATTCACTTAAAAGAATCATTTGCTCAATTAGATGCCTGCACCATTCAGTCAGTTTCCTATTTCTGGAAAGAGAAGTAGATTTATGTTCGAATGGCTCAGTGTAAATTTATCTCTGCTGTTGTGCCTCAGTCAAGTCACTGACTAATGATAGCTTTCTTATTAATAAAATATAATTTTGTGAAAGTTTAATAAATTATGAGAAGACATTAAAAAAAGTAAATCTGTATACATTTGTAAATGTCATTTAAGGCATATACGGATTAGCTATTCTGTCATTAATAGCTATATGTTAGAAATCAAATTGTAGGCTTTGTACTGACTGGAATTTTCTATGAAGAATACTTTTCTAATTTCTGAGTCTGGAAGATAATGACAGTAACCAGAATCATCTGTACCCTGACATCTTCAGAGAGAAAGAGAGGGAGAGAGATTAACTGAGGACACAAACACCAATGACTCACCTTTTAAAAGTAGCTGGAAGCAGAGTTTACCACAAACACCAAAATCCACCAGAGCTCTTACCCAGAGGCCAGCCTGTGAGAGGAAAGGGGGCTTAAGAGAATATGCGAAAAGAAGAGAGGAATGAGGAGGACACAGATCAAATGGGCAATGTCACTATTAGAAAGACAAACCCAACATTTATTATTTAACAGAACTGTTAAATTCTTAATTATTAAATCTAGGAATTGTTACTTCACAACTCAATACAAGTAGGGGCTTGAAGTTGTGGGAGATAAAGGTGTGAGCCTCGGAGAATTATTGTCACTGGAGAAAACAGACATACAAGGAAGTGCTAGTGCCCCACATTTAAGTGGGAGTAAGAGGGAAGAAGAAAGTAAAAGGGAAATTTTTTTAAATTCTTACAGGTATAAAAGAAACAAGACACCCTTTACCACTAACTAACCAATAAAATTATTCTTCTTCATTATACTGAGAGAAGATGGTATACTTGGACTAGAATTGATGTCAACAAACTTTTAGAGACAGAAAAAAAGCCAATTCAAATTATACAAATATACTGTAAAAAAATTTAAAATCAAAACATTTCAGCTGATGATTTCCCACACACAAAAAAAAAAAGTTGAAAGAAAATTGACTGTCACACAACATTCAAAATCATGAAAAATCTTCAAATGAGCATGTAGAGGTATTATGAAAAGAGGATCAGGAATTCAAAATCATGATGGAAGGTACAAAAAATAAAAAGGAATTGCAATTAGATTCAATCAACAGAAAACTAATAACTGGAGGAGACTAATAACTGACAACTCTCCTAACTTTTTGTCCCATTTACCAACTTAGGACCAACTAGAGAAAGCCAAATATGTACGACTAATCAGTTATATAGGATGTCTTGTTTCCAGTTAACCCTCTACAGCTGCCCTATGCCAACAGCCATCAGAGTACACCTGAAGCCTTCTCTTTTTTCCACCAAAAGCTTTCCCATTCCTCTGCCTAATTTTGAGTCTCTGACAAAACATGATAATGGCTAACTCCCTTTATAGCGATATTTGAATAAATGGTCTTTGCCAGTTCAAAAAACAAATTAAAAAAATAGAGAAAAGAGAATAGTAATCAAGACATTGTGGTACTGGTGAAACAACAGACAAACAGTAGAACACAATAGCAAGGCCAGAAAGAGACTCTCATAAATACAGTAAATTGAACTTTGACAAAGGAGTAAAAGTAATACAATGGAGCAAACACTGTCTTTGCAACAAATGATGCTGGAATAATTGGACATTCACATGTAAAAATATGAATCTTGATACAGATCTTCCATCATTCACAAAAATTAATGTAAAATATATCATAGACCTAAATGTAAAGTGCAAAACCATAAAATTTCTAGAAAACATAGAAGAAACTCTAGATGACCTTGGGTGTAGTGATGACTTTTTAGATACAACACCAAAGATATGATACATGAAAGATGTGATAATTTGAAATTCATTAAAATTAAAAATTTTGCTCTGTGAAAGACAATATCAGGAGAAAGAGACAACAAGCCACTGATCAGGACATAATAATTGCAAAAGACACTTTCGATAAAAGACTGATGCTCAAAATATACAAAAACTCTTAACACTCAACAAAAATTAAAACAAATCAATATAAAAATGGGCCAAAGATATTAACAGAAACCTCACCAAAGAAGAAACACAAATTGCAAATACACGTATGAAGATATTTCACATTATATGTTATTAGAGAAATGCAAATTAAAACAATGGGATGGCCCTACACATCTATTTGAATGGTCAAAATCTGGAATCCTGACAAAAGCTGGCAAGTATGAGGGGAAGAGGAATTCTCATTCATTGCTGACGGGATGGGAAAATGTTACAGCCACTCTGAAAGATAGTTTGGTGGCTTCTTACAAAATTCAACATACGCTTAACCAAGTGATTCAACAAACCAAGCTACATGGTATTTACCTAAAGGAGTTGAAAAATGGCCACATAGAAACGTACACTTGGATGTTTATAGCAGGTTTATTTTAATTTCCAAAACTCAGAAACAACCAAGATTACCTTCAGTAGGTGAATAAGGAAGAAGATTCTGGTACAGCTAGACATTTCCACATCTTTGCCATTGTGAATAATGCTGACATAAACAAAATACTTATATGCAGAGTACATCATGAGAAATGCTGGACTGGATGAAGCACAAGCTGGAATCAAGATTGCCAGGAGAAACAGCAATAACCTCAGCTATGCAGATGACACCACCTTTATGGCAGAAGTGAGGTGAAGTCGCTCAGTCGTGTCCGACTCTTTGCGACCCCGTGGACTGTAACCTACTAGGCTTCTCCGCCCATGGGATTCTCCAGGCAAGAGTACTGGAGTGGATTGCCATTTCCTTCTCCAGGGGATCTTCCCGACCCAGGGATCGAACCCGGGTCTCCCGCATCAGAGGCAGATGCTTTAACCTCTGAGCCACCAGGGAAGCCCTTATGGCAGAAAGTGAAGAAGAATTAAAGAGCATCTTGATGAAAGTGAAA
Organism: Cephalophus harveyi; assembly: GCA_006410635.1. Classification (NCBI taxonomy): domain Eukaryota; kingdom Metazoa; phylum Chordata; class Mammalia; order Artiodactyla; family Bovidae; genus Cephalophus; species Cephalophus harveyi. The sequence goes on along the minus strand of SJYT01063232.1, from coordinate 602,314 downwards.
GAGGAGAGTGAAAAAGTTGGCTTAAAACTCAACATTCAGAAAACTAAGATCGTGGCATTCAGTCCCATCACTTCATGGCAATTAAATGGGGAAACAGTGGCAGACTTTATTTTGGGGGGCTCCAAAATCACTGCAGATGGTGACTGCAGCCATGAAATTAAAAGATGCTTACTCCTTGGAAGGAAAGTTATGACCAACCCAGACGGCATATTAAAAAGCACAGACATTACTTTGCCAACAAAGGTCCATCTAGTCAAGGCTATGGTTGTTCCAGTAGTCATGTATGGATGTGAGAGTTGGACTGTGAAGAAAGCTAAGCGCTGAAGAATTGATGCTTTTGAACTGTGGTGTTGGAGAAGACTCTTGAGAGTCCCTTGAACTGCAAGGAGATCCAACCAGTCCATTCTACAGGAAATCAGTCCTGAACATTCATTGGAAGGACTGATTCTGAAGCTGAAACTCCAATACTTTGGCCACCTCATGCAAAGAGCTGACTCACTGGAAAAGACTATGAAGCTGGGAAAAACTGAAGGCAGAAGGAGAAGGGGATAACAGAGGATGAGATGGTTGGATGGCATCACTGACTCAATGGATATGAGTTTGAGTAAACTCCGGGAGTTGGTGATGGACAGGGAGGACTGGTGTGCTGCAGTCCATGGGGTTGCAGTGTTGGACACGACTTACTGACTGAACTGAACTGAAACAAAGTACTGCAGATGTTATATTTCTTATGTTCTCAATTTTATTTTCTTGGATATATACCTGTAAGTGGGGTTGCTTGATTATGACATAGCTCTGTTTCAATTTTTTGAGAAACCTGCATACTTTTTCCATTCAACAATTTTTTTCCAATTTATTTTTTTCATCTTTCCTCTTTTTTTCTGCTTATTTCTGGACTCCAGATACATGTATGAAGTGAAGTGAAGCGAAGTGAAGTGAACTTGCTCAGTTGTGTCTGACTCTTCGCGACCCCAGGACTGTAACCTACCAGGCTCCTCAGTCCATGGAACTTTCCAAGCAAGAGTACTGCAGTGGGGTGCCATTTCCTTCTCCAGGGGATCTTCCCAACCCAGGGATTGAACCCGGGTCTCCCACACTGCAGGCAGATGCTTTACCGTCTGAGCCATATTACCTCACTATTAGTGAAGTGAAAGTTGCTCAGTCGTGTTTAACTCTTTGGGACCTCATGGACTATACAGTCCATAGAATTCTCCAGGCCAGAATACTGGAGTGGGTAGCCTTTGCCTTCTCTAGGCGATCTTCCCAACCCAAGGATTGAATCCAGCTCTCCCGCATTGCAGGCAGATTCTTTACCTCTGAGTCAGAATCAAGTTATACTTTATTACTTTATGATGAAAGTATCCATTATTAGAATACTAAAGGTAGTGAAATAAAGTTATTTTAAAAGAGGAGCCTTTTAAATTGTATCATTGTATTATTTCCATTTCTTTGCATATTATGTTCCTATTTTTATTTAAATAGAAGCATAGTATTGTAAGACATTTTTAAATATCTCCAACTATTATTCTATTATTTTTGTGTTTCTTTCTATTGATTATTTTTTCTCCTAGGTATTCATTACATTCTCTTCTTCAATTTCAATGTTTTGAAGTCAATGCTTTCATGTGCCTGGAATTTTTTACTTTCCTTGAAAGTGAACTGGAGTTAGTTTTGACAGGCAGTTCAGTTACTTTGGGTCAGTTTTATCTTTTAGAGCCTGTTTTTAAGCCATATGATGGTATGTGCAGAGTAGCTTTTAGTATGAGGGCAGTTTAGCCTTAACATTAAAGTTTTGCCTTTCTGGGATCTTTATTAAATATCTTGAGTGATTACTGAGGACTGTCCACTCTGGTTGATTGATACTTGACTGTTTGAGAACAAGACTGACTGTTCTCAGTCCTGCAATTGCTCTGGGGGTCATTTAGCTCCCAGTACTCTGATCACTCTTGCTCAGACTTCTGAAATTTTATTCTACATATATGCTTCTTGGTATTCAGCAAAGGCTTAATGGGGCTCCCTAGAGTTGCTGTTGTTTCAAAATATTTATCTATCTATTTTCTGCATCAGGTCTTAGTTGCAGAACACAGGATTTTTGTTTAGTTATACAGGATCTTTGGTTGCAGTGCACAGGCTTTCTACTTGTGGCCCTCAGGTTTAGCTGCTCCACAGCATGTAGGATCTTAGTTCCCTGGCAAGGGATCAAACTCCTGTCCCTTGCACTGCAGGGCAGATTCCTAACCATTGGACAACCAGGGAAGTCCTCCTAGAGTTGTTCTGCAGACTCTCTCCCAATATTCCACCACGCAACTTCCATCTGACTCAGCCTACTTGAGTCATGAAAACTACTATGCCTCATATGGATTTTCCCTCCCTGCAGACACAGAAATTGAATCCAAAAGATAGGGAAATTGCATAATCAGTCTTACTTGTTTCCGATTACTTAGGGATCACAATCCTGCGATGTCTCTTGTTCAATGTTCGAAAACTGTAGTTTTATATGTCTGCCTTGTTTCTAGTTTTTTTCTAACTAGAAGGAAACTATTCTGATACCATGTCATGTCCAGAAGCAAAACTCTATTATCTATTTACCTATCACATATCTATCTGATATTTTTTAATTTCATGCACAATTATTTCACTTACAAGCACATTGGTATTCATTAAATATTTTTCCCCACTCTGTTATGTAAATTGAGAAAAAATAAAGATGTGTATGTAATCCTGGGACTTTTATCTTACCTGAGCTTATTTTTTTTAATTCACTACTTAATTTAAAATGCTTGTTTTCAAAAACTTTTTCAGCTCTGTTTTAGTGACTTTTTATAAAACAGTTTCTCTATGTTATGATTCCCCTTTCATTTCCAGATTTAGTACTCTACAATGTACAAACTTTTGTTAATAAGGTATTTATGGTGTAATTTATTTGCAAGATTTCTAATAAAACTTTTTGTAAGAGAGAATTGAAGACATAATTGAGTTTATGATTCACATTAACAATCACTATGTTAGTGTGGTCAAGCTTGAAAGACTTTGACATTTAACATTATTTTAATAAGAAATTCTGGTACTATGCAGATTAAATAAAAATTATATCTTCCTATAGTTTGTCGACCAATTCATGAGAGTTAAATTATATTGAGAAAAGATAAAAATAAATTAAGAAGGTTTTTCTTTCCCTTCAGTAAAACATTTGATTGCTTGGTTTGATTGATAAAGTGAGAATAAATTGCTTTCTCTTGTACTCTTCAGAAATTGGTAATCATTGGATGATTAGCTGACAACTTTACATTCAGAGTGTGCTGATTAGCTTGTTTTACCTTAATAACCCTATGATAGTGACCACCTTATCTTGCCCTTTAATTTTAAAATTAATGAAGTAATCATTTATCATAGTCTTTTCCACTGTTCTGCCCAATTACTTTAGTGCTGAATGGTACTTTGCATTTTGGCTGGTTCATTAGTCCCACATCATGCTTTTGCTCAACTTCCATATTCAACTACAAGATAATTAAATGCTGTCTTTCAGCATCTTATAACCTTGACACATAAATTCTCTTTTCTCAGTGGTTCAAATGAATGGATAAATGACAGCTTACTGGAAATTGTCATGAGACATCACTATTTATAAAATGTTAATGCACATTAAATATTAAATAAGAATCAATAATATATAGCCATGACACCATACAACTGAATGATATGGGTTATTAAGTAAATATTAAACTTTTAAATTATCATATATATATATATAGAATATATATATATGTATAAGCTATACATGGTTAGATGACATCACCTATGCAGTGGACATGAACTTGGGCAAACTCCAAGAGATGGTGAGGGACAGGGAAGCCTGGCGTGCTGCAGTGCATGGGGTTGCAAAGAGCTGGACAAGGTGGACATGGCTGGGTGACTGAACAACAACAACATAAGCTACACATATGAGATATATGTATATGCCAATATGACACTTAAAGATGAATGTTGTAGAAACTAAAACTTTTTCAGTTCAGTTCAGTTCAGTCGTTCAGTCATGTCCGACTCTTTGCGACCCCATGAATCGCAGCATGCCAGGCCTCCCTGTCCATCATCAACTCCTGGAGTTCACTCAGACTCACGTCCATCGAGTCAGTGATGCCATCCAACCATCTCATCCTCTGTCGTCCCCTTCTCCTCCTGCCCCTAATCCCTCCCAGCATCAGAGTCTTTTCCAATGAGTCAAGTCTTCGCAAGAAGTGGCCAAAATATCAGAGTTTCAGCTTTAGCATCATTCCTTCCAAAGAAATCCCAGGGCTGATCTCCTTCAGAATGGACTGGTTGGATCTCCTTGCAGTCCAAGGGACTCTCAAGAGTCTTTTCCAACATCACAGTTCAAAAGCATCAATTCTTCGGTGCTCAGCCTTCTTCACAGTCCAACTCTCACATCCATACATGACCACAGGAAAAACCATAGCCTTGATTAGATATAGTAAAGTAAAAACTTTTTTACTTTACATTTGTTCCCAAAACCCTGTGCTTAAATGCATATGCATATATTGTCTATACATATATATACACATCTCTTTGATACTATGTAGGACATATGGCAAGGGAAAGAATTGATGTTGAATAATTAATGTTATTGATGTTGAAAGAATGGGTCACAATAACGGTTTCTGAAGAAATGACATATGAATTATGATTTGAATTATGAATAGATGTTAGGGAGAAAATATTCAAGGAAGGAAAGCAAAAAAAAGAAGGACATTTGTGCATATCTGAAGTACCTCTTATACAAGATGTTGAAGAAGCCTGCTAGGGGGATTTTATAAACATAGAATGTCAAAAATAAAGAAAATGTGAACTGTTGATGTATTTAATCATTTATTTAGCAACTGCAGAATGGATATTATGCTCTGTATTTTGAAATTAAAATTAAATAGAGCATGACCCATTACTTCAAAGAAATCATAAGCCTAGTGAAAGAAAAGGCACAAATAAATACTAAAAGGCAATGAATTCATAATGCAGTGAAAGTGTCACATGATACAGGGCATTATTCTCCAAACTATGTATTTGTATCCCTAGGAATATATAAAGATTCTTCAGAGATTTTATTCTGTACTCATTCTTCCTTACTAATAATAAATTATGGAAGTGGAAGTGGAGCCACTCAGTCGTGTCCGACTCTTTGCAACCCCATGGACTGTAGCTTACAAGGCTCCTCTGTCCATGGAATTTTCTAGGCAAGAGTACTGGAGTGGGTTTCCATTGTCTTCTCCAGGGGATCTTCCTGATCTAGGGATGGAACCCAGGTCTCCCGCATTGCAGGCAGATGCTTTACCATCTGAGCTACCAGGGAAGATAATAATAAATCATACAAAATTGCAAATATTTAAACATCTTCAATCTAAAACAATGGCAATTATTCATTGTTCAACCTGATACATTGATTACCTGAGATTATACCGCCTATGATTGGTATATCATGTGATTCTTCTTTCTAACATATTTTATTAAAATAACTTATTTCATCTTTTTCAAAGAAAGATATATCTATTACTCATCTAGAATCTCATCATGGCCCTTGCTCCAGGTAGTGAAAGTGAAGTCACTCAGTCGTGTCCGACTCTTTGCGACCCCATGGACTGTAGCCTACCAGGCTCCTCTATCCACGGGATTTTCCAGGCAATAGTACTGGAGTGGATTGCCATTTCCTTCTCCAGGGGATCTTCCCGACCCAGGGATCGAACCCAGGTCTCCCGCATTGTAGACAGACGCTTTACCATCTGAGCCACCAGGGAAGTAGGAGAAAAAAAAAAATGAGAGAATCAAGTTTAATTCAAACTCATTTTGCACCAAACTTCCTGATAAGGCTTAATTAATTTGCCCTGGTATGGGCACATAAGTGTTAGGAACAAAAGAGTTTAGCCCAAGATAAAATATTCTAAATCCATATATGCTTGTTATTCGCTGATGATTGACAATTTCATCATTACGTACCCTTTGTTGCTAGTAAAAATTTTGCCAGTCTATTTTGCCTGAAATTAACATCACCATCCTAGGTCTTCATATGTGGTGTGCCTTTTTCTTTACAAGATTTATTTATTTACCTTCCCTGGTGGCTTAGAGGTTAAAGCGTCTGCCTGCAATGTGGGAGACCTGGGTTCGATTCTTGGGTTGGGAAGATCCCCTGGAGAAGGAAATGGCAACCCACTCCAGTAGTCTTGCCTGGAGAATCCCATGGATGGAGGAGCCTGGTAGGCTGCAGTCCATGGGGTTGCAAAGAGTTGGACAAGACTGAGCGACAATATTTATTTATTTATTATTCATTTTGGCTGCACTGGGTCTTAGCTGCAGCTGTGGGATCTTCATTGTGGCATGCAGGCTTCTTAGTTGCTGCATACAAACTCTTAGTTGTGGCATGCATGTGGGATCTAGTTCTCCAACCAGGGATCGAACCCAGGACCCTGCACCAGGAGCTTGCAGTCTTAGTCACTTGATCACCAGGGAGTCTCATGGTGTGCCATTTTCTAACTTTTCACGTTATATCTATTTATGGGGACTTTCCTTTTTTTTTTTTTTTTTTCCATTCTGCCAATCTCTGTCTTTTGACTAGTCTGCTTAGTACATTTATTTTTAATGCATTTATTGCTAAAGAAGGATTTAGGATTTATAGCTTCTATTTTTCTATGTGTTTTATGTCTTTTTGATCCTCTATTCCTCCATTACTGATTTTATTTGTGTTAAGTAAATACTTATACTTCTACAATGCTTTGTCTTATTGTTATACTATATATTTTAAATGGAGACAACCCCTAAAAATGGAAATTTTCAAACAAGTCAAATAGTGACAATTATCTGGAGATGGTGCTTTAGTACAACTACATATCCATCTTTTCCACACTAATCAGGGTTACTAGGCTCCTGATTTTCATCACTTTTGTAGTTGTGATACTGTGGACTGTCAAAATTAACTATGAAACTGGGTGGAGGGGAGAGGGGTGATATGATCAGGACAAGATGAAATAAAACAAGACTAGCTGTCTCAAATAATCCTTGGATTTTGTCATGTTTTTAGTTAATTTTGAGATTTCAGAAAAAGTTGAATTTGACAGTATATACAAGTGTTCTCATTAATTTTAGGGACATATTTTCAGCAATCCTTAATCCATCACCCCAGAAGCTGCTTCCCTGAATATAATGTAATTCTCTGAATATATATTTAATTCAATTTAATTTGTGCTTGTATTGAAAATGGTATGTATGTGTCTACCAATGTAGCTGATTATACATTAGATTGACTTCCTTGTTCACATCCATGCTACAAACCATACTGCAAGAGAAAATTCAGTTTTATTCACAAATGAGCTAAGGTTGCCAGAAAGTTGAGTTGTGATTTGCACAGAGCATTGAAATTTGCCATAAAATGTGAATATCCTTAATATATCTAGAGAATAGACCTAGAGAACTAATGTTGCATCTTTTTAACATTTTATGTGAAAAAATGGAATTATCTAAGTCTCGTATTTAACATTGATTGTTATAGGACTGCATTTAATCAATAATATGAATATAAATGTCGTACTTTTTTTTTAACCTGAGAAAAAATATGTCTAATTTGGCCTGCTGGCTTTTCAACAAAATGGTCTTTTTCAATTATTCACATAATCAGTATTTATAATTGATATCTTTAATTCAAAGTATTGATAGTGAATTTTGGTATACTTTGAAGAAACTGAGCACATGAATGATTAATAATTGGGAAAAAGTTCTTCAAAATCAGGTTGAGTTCCAATTCTTTTCTATAAACAATGACTGAAGGAAGATCTAATCAACCTAATTCTTTTCCCTGTCACAATCTTTTAGAGTTCAAAGAATTAAATGATAATGCCACAATACAACTCTTTATTCCTTGTTATTTTTGCAAATAAATTTCCTTAGCCTTGCATCTATAAAATGAAAAATAGTAATACAGTTGATAAATCTTATCTCCTTGAAGGAATAAATAATTCAAGAGTATAGGAATTAATTGGAAAAAATTGCATTGTTTTATGTTTAATAAATAGCAATTGTGATGATACTAATATTATTTTTGATCAATTTAATATCAAAAGCAGAGATATTATTCTGCCGACTAAGGTCCGTCTAGTCAAGGCTATGGTTTTTCCTGTGGTCATGTATGGATGTGAGAGTTGGACTGTGAAGAAGGCTGAGTGCCGAAGAATTGATGCTTTTGAACTGTGGTGTTAGAGAAGACTCTTGAGAGTCCCTTGGACTGCAAGGAGATCCAACCAGTCCATTCTGAAATCAGCCCTGGGATTTCTTTGGAAGGAATGATGCTAAGCTGAAACTCCAATACTTTGGCCACCTCATGAGAAGAGTTGACTCATTGGAAAAGACTCTGATGCTGAGAGGGATTGGGGGCAGGAGGAGAAGGGGACAACAGAGGATGAGATGGTTGAATGGCATCCCTGACTCGATGGATGTGAGTCTGAGTGAACTCCGGGAGTTGGTGATGGACAGAGAGGCCTGGCGTGCTGCGATTCATGGGGTCGCAAAGAGTTGGACACGACTGAGTGACTGAACTGAACTGAACTGAATAATTAAATATATAACATTTTGAAACAAATTCTTTCTTGTAATAAAAAGCTTAAACGAAATAAAAATTAATTTTATATTTATTTTCATTGCAAAGAAATATGAAAGGAACAACTAAAGAACTAATCATTAGCAGTTGAAAATCTACAAATATAGTAAAATATTCAAAGAAAAAAGTATATGAAAAGAAATATCTCCATCCTACATAAGATTCAAGTACTGTTGTAATACTGTAGTGATTTATTCAGCATTCTAATAAAAATGTAGATGTGTGTGTGTATTCCTGCTTCTAATCCTTTATTTACATAACATTTTTTTAATATTCCAAACTTTTTAGATTTTTCTCAGTATTTGACTGAGGAAATTGGATTTATAATTAACTTTCAAGGATGGAGAGTGGTTTTTCAATTGGACTCAGTGGTAAAAGAGAATATAAAACCATCATGGGCACAACACTTTGTTCCTTGTACTTCATGGGAAAATATGGCACCATGGAAATTTAAAACTCCTGGGAATCTGAAGCCTAAAACCCTTATTTTATGAAGAATTGGTTCTCAGGAAGATTCAGCTATCTACTTAAGGTCATACAACATATTGACATCAAAATTGAGATTACAATCCAAGATTCTTGTCCAAAGTTGCGATCTTTGAGAAGCTGTAGCAAAATTCTGTTCCTTTTGTTAAATGCTATATAAACCAATGTGGATTTACCAGTAAATCTAAAATACAGATACTTTCACATTTTAACAAAAAACTAAGAGTAATTGATTGTTTTTGTCTCATGAATCTCTTGTAACTCTAATTATTCATTTATTCAGGACTGCTCCAGGACTCAGTTAGTCCTAATGAGCGGAGTATAACACTGGTATTTAATCCCAGTACCTAAGTACTTTGAACTGTATAGATCACATCTCCTTCAGGAAAAAGGAAGCCTAGAAGAACTCTTCCACTCGCTTTTCAGAAGATGAGCATTTATATATTGAATAGGGAGGTAAAGGTTAAATCAGCTGTATGTGTTATTGTGATTGTTTAACAAAAAGATTGGTTTATGAATCACAGCTCTCACTCATGGCAAGTCTGCCTCCAGAATGCATGGGAGGGTAGAGGAACCAGAAACTCCACAAAGCACATAGTTCTTCTAGATAAACAAGTTCAAGGGAAATAGGTGCAAACAGGGAATTGATTCTCTAAAACAATAGAGGATGAAGATCATGGCATCCAGTCTCATCACTTCATGGCAAATAGATGAGGAAACAATGGAAACAGTGAGAGACTTTATTTTGGGGGGCCCCAAAATCACTGCAGATGGTGACTGCAGCCATGAAATTAAAAGACAGTCGCCAGTCGCTCCTTGGAAGAAAAGCTATGTACAACCTAAACAGCATGTTAAAAAGCAGAAACATTACTCTGCCAATAAAGGTCTGTCTAGTCAAAGCTATGGTTTTTAGTAGTCATGTATGGATGTGAGAGTTGGACTATAAGGAAAGCTGAGTGTCAAAGAATTGATGCTTTTGAACTGTGGTGTTGGAGAAGACTCTTGAGAGTCCCTTGGACTGCAAGGAGATCCAACCAGTCAATCCTAAAGGAAATCAGTCCTGAACATTCATTGGAAGGACTGATGCTGAAACTGAAACTCCAATACTTTGGCCACCTGATGCAAAGAGCCTACTCATTGGAAAAGACCCTGAAGCTGGGAAAGATTGAAGGCAGGAGGAGAAGGGGACAACAAAGGATGAGATGGTTGGATGGCATCACTGACTCAATGGACATGAGCTTGAGCAAACTGCAAGAGTTGGTGACGGACAAGGAAGCCTGGTATGCTTCAGTCCATGGGGTCACAAAGAGTTGGACATTATCAGAAGGGAAATGAATGATAGGTTATCTGATTTTTCCTTAAAGTGACATGTCTATGAATAAAGGGGTACTTATAAATTTGTGTACTACTCTCTTCTGACTATAGCATTCTCCTCTTTTTCAACCACCATTGTCACTACCACATTTCTTTTATAGAGGAAGGGAATTTCCCAGGATATCTTTGAAACCCACATTACACACAGGGATATTTGGGGCTCTCTCTCCTGCATCATCTACTTTCTCATCTAAATTCTAGGTCAAGATAGAATTGTTGAAGATTTTATTTTAACCTGGAATGAGAAGGAATCAAAGAAGTTGCTGCACATTTTGAGCACACTATACACTTATAGTGTACATTTCTCTTAGGTTTTTCTAAAAGGAAGAAATTATAGTAAAATCGACAAATGCAATTTTTCAGTTAAATTTAAAATCCATCATTATTTTCAAAATAAAAAAATCACATCCTTAAGTTCTAAAAGCAAGCATGTTGCAACTCAAATTTTGACTGGGCAAAATATGAAACAAAAGCTACTTATAAACACTCTCATAAAATTGCTTTTTCAAAAGCAATACAGCAAAGACAAAGTTTATAAGTATTTAACCTTGGCCATGTAAAAAATAAAAATTAATAGAGAAATCTCAATTAGATAGAGGGATCAGAAGTAGGAGCTCCTATGCCCTGCATTGCCAGCAGAGCCCAATAGGAAAAAGAAAGATTCCTCTTCTTTCCAGGCAAGGACTGACTCAATAAAAAGCCGTGGACTTTTTGTTTACTACAGCCCTCCCAACTTCCTTTTCCTCTCCTCCCCTTGTGTGGGGACTTGCACAAGGCTTACCAGTATGCAGACCTTGAATTGAAATTTTCTGCTAATGTTGAATACTCTCATTTTTGCTGGAAAAATGTCTGGCAGTCTATTTATTTTAGGTCAACATTTTGGTAGCTCAGACAGGAGCCAGAGAAGATGCCTAATGGCTCTGGGCTGGTGAGTAAACACGTGTGGTACTCACACCTGAGCCCATTGTTACTCACTACTTTTCTTGCCAGTTCTGAAGTTTAAAGGTGTCTTTCTCATGGATCTGAGTTCATATCCTCATTGCATTTTAAGCTTCCCAGATTTTATTCAGGACCTCTATTAAGATATTTTTCTTTTAGTATGCAAGACCTCTTTTGGCACTATGGTCTGATTTTGAGATCACACTGTTTCAACCAAAGCTGGCTGAGAAGTCATTGACCTATCCCTTCAAGAACAGGGGCTCCTTCACTGAAACTGTGCACATTTAGCCATTGACCCATTTCTTTGGAATAAGGACTATTTTCTGAAAACTAGCTAGAAAAACCTTTGGACTGGTTCCTATAGGACCAAACTGTTTTCTTAGAACTGCCTGGTATTAGCTAGCACACTGTTTGAATTGAGTCATTTGAGGTGTGAATTGTTTAAAAATTCTTCTTTTATCATCAAGAAAAATCCAAGAGTGAAATCTCAGTTATCTAAATATTCTGAGAGCATTCCTCTGCCTTCTCTTAACACAAACATACTAGGATTCTGGTTAATTTTAACTTTAAAAACTGAGGTTCTTCCTTATGTGTTTTTCTAACTAAGTGAACTGATCAAAGCCAATTAAGAATATCAATGGCCATTATTGGGAAACTTGAAATTCTCAGACTTGATTTTCAAAAAATCAAATTGGACGATAATAGCTCAAACATTTCCAGAACTGAGTGGAATGCTTATTTTGATTGACATTTTGAGGCTTCCCAATGTTATCAGGAGTCTAAGATTGCTTCTTTGCAAAATAGGATTTTAAGGTTCAGTTCAGTTCAGTTCAGTTGCTCAGTCATGTCTGACTCTTTGAGACCCCATGAATCATAGCACGCCAGGCCTCCCTGTCCAACACCAACTCCTGGAGTTCACTCAAACTCATGTCCATTGAGTCAGTGATGCCATCCAGCCATCTCATCCTCTGTCATCCCCTTCTGCCCCTGTCCCCAATCCCTCCCAGCATCAGGGTCTTTTCCAATGAGTCAACTCTTCTCATGAGGTGGCCAAAGTACTGGAGTTTCAGCTTCAGCATCAGTCCTTCCAGTGAACACACAGGGCTGATCGCCTGTAGGATGGACTGGTTGAATCTCCTTGCAGTCCAAGGGACTCTCAAGGGTCTTCTCCAACACCACAGTTCAAAAGCATCAGACATTAAATGATTAAATAAACTGACTCCTGAAGCCTCAGGCTTTTCCTTGGCTTCTTCATTTCAAGCTCTGTTTCCAGTGCCATTTTGTCTCTCCCCTTCAGTTCTTAGTGGCCAGACTCTGCCTCTGGCACCATTTCCCTCTTTTACTCTTATACTACCCATCTACTTTATAACTTCAGTTCCTTCAATTCTTTCTTTTCTTTTTTAAATTGGAGGTTAATTACTTTACAATATTGTATTGGTTTTGCCATACATCAACATGAATCCATGACGGTATACAAGTGTTCCCCATCCTGAACACCCCTCCCTCCACCCTCCCCGTACCATCCCTCTGGGTCATCCCAGTGCACCAGCCCCAAGTGTCCAGTATCATGCATCAAACCTGGACTGGTGATTCATTTCATATATGATATTATACATGTTTCAATGCTATTCTCCCAAAATCAATTCTTTCCTGGACCTTCCCATTTTCAGAAATTCTCCTTTTTTTTTTCCTTTTCTCCAAACTTATCAGAACCTATTCCTTTAAAATTAAGACTTCTGAGTATCTGGAGGCTAAACTCTTAATTTCTTATATTCCTTAAAGCGGAACTTGGTGCCATGCTCAAAGATTTTCCCTAATTAATCAAAGATTCTAATAGATTTGCTGAGGAATTTAATATAGTTATCAAAATGTATCACCTTGGTTTTTTGACTCACATCAGCTAGTTCTTATACTTGTTGGTGAAGGCTAGACCCAACGTTGGATGAAAACCACTGACTGGGAAAATTCTGGAAGGTCTCTAGAACTACAACCTGGAGATCAGCCTAACAATTGATCACATGATCAGACTTGAGTAATTGCTGGGTGATTTTTCAAGCAATTCCTCGGGATTCTCCAAAGGCTGCTAATTGGACAAAACGTACAGTCTTGCACACAAAAATCTGATGAGTCATTTCACAACTATTGCAATTGACTTCAAATTATTTCTAAAGAAAATTCTGATCTTCCTTTAGATGTTGATTTCTACTAGGATAGGTTTTAACTCTCTATTTTTAAATGGGTTGAACTTAGACCTTCCCTTTCTAGTAAAAAGGATTTGGATGAAATGGGAAATTATGTCTGTTCCAGTTTTATTTAATCTGTCATTTCACATCTCTCCTACTCTAGTTGAGTCACCTAAAGGGATGATTACCAGAATTCTTAATCTTCAACTCTAGCAAATGAAGTCACCTAAATGAAAGCAGAGCCCTCTTAGTTTCTGCTGATGTTTCAAAAAAGAGATGGGACATTGGAAGAGATTGCTACAAATTTAAGTGCTTCAAGCACCTAATGAAGTGTGAAATAAAATTCATATTTTATACTAAGACAAGAAAAATTTAAACATAAGAATTCTTCTCTGACAATTGACTTCCTCTTTAGCCCCACTGAGCATTGTATATCTGCATTATGCATTGACCAATTCCTCCTGTCGGCAGGAATACTGGCTCAATCCTAAAGATCAATATACTCCTAGCATTAGCACAATAACTCCTTAAAAGATAATGTTCCATCTTGATCTTGGCCCACTAAGATGGTGCTTAGGTCTAGATAACATGAAATGTCAATGATACGTCATATGATGTACAGCTTTGTTTCAAAAACCTTAACATAAACTGTGTCTTGACTTCTGACAGGTGGAACAGCTTTTAGAGCTTTCTGAGATGTTCTTCCTGGATTATAATCCTCAGATTTGGCTCAAATATAATTTTCTAATTCTCTCTTAGACTGACTGATTAATTTCTCATCAACACAGGCTTTCCAACGTCCTTCCAGTTCTCAGTGAGGGAGCTCTGAAGGACTACAGGAGATCTTCCCAATTCTTCTTCTAAGCTTGGAGAAGCATTTCTCCAGATTGGGGATGAATTTCTCCCAGTACTAGTTGACACTAAATTGGTACTCTTGGTACTTAATTCCACTACTACAAAACAGCACCCACCTTGAAGTAATCAGACAGTTCAAATAATGAGGCTCTCTGATGAATCTTAAAGAGATTTCTATCTTTGAACTCATTCCTTTTATTTAGGTCCTTTGAGAGGTGCACATACTTTTCTCCATAGTTCCTCTATCCCATCCATTTACTTGGCCTAGACATCTTAGAGAAGTATCATGCTGCATTATATCTTTTTTTCCTTCAAAGTAAAGAGGTATTTATAGAATTTGACAGTAGTCATCAAAGTTACCAAATAGGTAAATTAAATGACCCTTTGACCTCTCTGTTATGTCTGATGGTACTAGAGCTAACTGAAAACATTGATCCTGTGTCTCTATTGAATCAGCTACCATCCTCCTTATGGGAAAAATCTACAGCTAATATTGACAAAATTCACAGTGAATTTTCTGTTGAGATTCAAATAAATTTTTTAAAGCATCTCCATAGAATTAATCAATATCCTATAAGTAACAAAGCCCTTTGATGCATAAGGCTCACAGACTACAAGTCTCAAGGCTTTATTATCTCTTGTATTGATATCAGCTCTTGTAACACTCCTGTCTACCAAGGAGACAACCTAAGGGCCCGGTGGAGGTTTGTTCAGAGTCCCTGAGCAATAAACAACCTTACTATTCCTCACACCCTACATTCCTAGCCCTCTTATGTTTCTAACATTCATTCCCGGTGGAAGTAAGTTCTTTACTGTAATTGATTTATGCACTGCAGTCTTTAGTACTCCAATTGATGGAGCTAGCCAATACCTTTTTGCCTTCACTTGGGAAGAAAAACAATTCACCTAGACAGTAATGCCTCAGAGTTTACTGAGAGTCCTTGTTATTTCTCATAAATCCTGAAGGCTGATCTGGGTGATATAAATTTCACCCAGTGATACATCCACACTCCTGCTTTGTGGCAATATGCGGATAATTTGCTTCACTGATTTCCTTCTCAAGCCTCTTCACAGAAAGTCAGCATCCATTTCCTAATACTTTTAGCCTTAAAGGGGCATAAAATGGCCAAAGAAAAAACTGCAGTTTGCCCAAACCTAGGTTTGATGTTTAGAGTGTCTAATATCAGAACAAGGTCTACATCTTAATCTATCTGAGCTTCAAGGTATTCTGTTTCTCCAAAGCCAAAACTAATTATCAAACGTGAGGTTTTCTTGAGCTTGCCAAAATCAGATTCTAAATTTCTCACTTACAGCCAAATCTCTGAATGTTTTGCTAAACAGTGACAACTGAACCCAAGTTTGTCAGAAAAGCCAAACAACATAGCTTTTAAGGTCTTAAGAGTTTGATGAACTCACCTGCTTTGGCGTATCCTGAATATCAGCTTACCTTTTTCCATTTTGTAAAAGAATCACTTGGAGAAGTAGCAGGCTCAGGACCAGGCCACTGTAATAAAGTGAATATCACAATAAAGTAAGTCACACAAATGTTTTGGTTTCCCTGCTGCTGCTAAGTCACTTCAGTCGTGTCCGACTCTGTGCGACCCCATAGACAGCAGCCCACCAAGCTCCCCCGTCCCTGGGATTCTCCAGGCAAGAATACTGGAGTGGGTTGCCATTTCCTTCTCCAATGTATGAAAGTGAAAATTTGGTTTCCCAGTACATATAAAATTTATGTACACATACACTATAGTCTATCACATGTGAGACAGCATTAGGTCTAAAAAAGACAACATATATACCTGAATTTAAAAATATGTTATTGCTAAAACTATTCAGTTACAATAGTAATGTCACTGATTATAGATCACCATAACAAATTTAATGATAATAATAATAAATTCTAAAATATTGAGAGAATTACTAAAATGTTACACAGGGACAAGTAGTGAGCAAATGTTATTGGAAAAATGGTACCAATAGATTTGCTTGACACAAGGTTGCTGCAAACCTTCAATTTGTAAAAGAAAACAAAAACATAGTATCTGTGAAGTGTAATAGACTGAAGTGGAATATAATGAGGTGTGCTTTTATATGAAAATGGAGGGAATACCTTCAGCATTCTCACCCAAAAACATGGGGACCACTATTGACCCATATAGTATTAAAGCTAGCAACTGGACTCTATAATGTGTGTATAACCCTCTTTCCTTAAAGCCATAATGGTCACCACCCTTTTGGTTAAGACCACTGAGAAAATCATTGTGGGGTCACTTTTAACCATCGTTGTACCTCATGCAGTAGGAGCCCTCCCAAATTCTTATCCCATGCAATGTTTCTTGGTCATTACCTCACCTCCTAGGAAGTCCTTTTGTAAACTACTTATCACACAACTGTTTCATTTTGTAATAACCTTAACACTGCTAATTGTTCCCCCTCCATCACTGATGAAGTTCCTCATGACTGCTTAACGCTGAGGATCACCTCCTGACTCCTCATGATGATCTGCAGATTATTTGAGTAATGCTGACTTTTCCTGGTTCACTGACAGTTCTTATTTAAAAGTTGGTATAACAAATATTTTACTGAATTTTACTGCAACTCCTTTTGATGTTGTTTAGGATACTTCAGCCCAATAGGCTGAATTTTATACTGTTCCACAAGCTTGTACTTTACCAAAGATAAAACTGCCAACATGTACACTGATAATAGACGTGTTTTTGGAGTAGTTCATGATTTTGGAATATCATAGACTCAAATGGCTTCCTTACTGCCAGTGGAATTAAAATTTAAAATAATCCCTGTGATCAGAAATTTTCATGTACAGTAATTTCACTTGCTACTTCAGCTATCCTTAAAATTCTGGGTCAAGTTTTAGACTTGACCCTCTGGAAGCTAAGGGAAACTACTTTGCCCATATCTCCACAAGGAATGAGGTTGCTAAAGAGACCAAGAGTCACCAAATTTCTGTCAATGGTCTAAAGCGATGTTTCCCAAAATGACAATTTTAAAAAACTGACTAGAGAAACCAAACAATTGGCCGCAGAACAGGAAAAACATGATTGGAAATTCAGCAATTCTTGGCTTGATAAAAAGATAAAGGTATGGTTTGCACCAAATAACAACCCAGTCCTACCAGAGACTCTAAAATTCCTTCTTCTCACCACTGGACATGTATTAGGACATTGGTCAACTGACAAAATGATAGCCTTCATGAATCAATATTGGTGGAGAATCATTAACAAGGCCACAGAAATTGCCTACCTACTTATCCCTCTTGTTTGAAACACAGCCCAGAAAAACTTGTTTGTACCACTCCCAGGCATTTTTAACTGCCTAATGAACAATTCAAGGTCTGTCAAATGGATTTTGTACAATTTCCTGTGTGTCACGGATATAAATATATTTAATCATGGTCTGTGTGTTTTCATACTGGTCTGAAACCTACCCTTGCAGACTGCTTCCTGCTTCTTCTGTGGCTCAAGTTTTTTTTTTTTTGGAAAAGAATATTTCAACATGGGAAACTCCTCTCAACTTTCGTAGTGATTGAGGAAGCCATTTTACTGGCCTACTTAGACAAGTCTGTGTTGTTTTACTGGTTTTACAACATTTTCACTGCACTGCTGCTGCTAAGTAGCTTCAGTCGTGAACGACTCTGCGACCCCATAGACGGCAGCCCACCAGGCTCACTAGCAACCTTCAGTCCTCTGGTTTAGCTGAATGCAGGAATGACATTAAGACGCTAATGGAAAAATTTGTAAAGGTACTCCAAATACCTTGGTCAGAAGCATTGCCATTTTTCCTTCTAAATCTCAGATCCACCATTTTTTTGGAACTTATAAAATCTCACCCTTTGAGGTAGTCACAGGATATCCAAAGGACTTGAACCCTACTTTATTTTTTTTTTTTGACCTATAACTGATAGATATTTCCATCTCAATACAGCAAAGGTCTAACTTCTTCTATGAAAGACAATTATGTTTTGGCAGAGCAATCTTCTCACAGTGCACTCTTGGGAGACAAAGACCTCATGTATCAGACCTTGCTGGAGATTTTGTCTATTGGAGTGGAGGACACTTCCAGGAGAACTCTCTTCAAGGTCACTGGAGAAGCCCCTATCAGATAATGCTAACAAATCGCTGCTAAACTTCAAGCAATAAACACTTGGATTCAAATGACGCATCTAAAGAAAGTGCCAGACCCTGACTGAACATAAATATCATCAGGTGACCTAAACGTTAAAAAAAAAAAAATTCCAAAAATTGTAGCAGGTGACATCTGATGGGACAACTTTCCCAGGGTTTCCAAACCAGGTCTACTGGAAGTTTGTCATCAAAACTTTGAGGATGACATAACTTTTCAAATGATAGCCAATATCTCTGATCTTGGTAACATAAGAACTTTATCTCCTGAGAGTTCAGCCTCCTATCCTTCCATGTTACTTGAATGTGACCTCCATTGGTTTTCATTCTGGATACTTTCCCTTTAATATGAGACACTACACCCAAAAAATGTTCTTCCTGGCTTTGACGGGCAAAAATCCACTAACACTAGAAAAACATGACTTGATTACTGATCCTTTCAGAGAAAGTGCTTGATCATAAGGGGGGAATATAAAAAAACAATTAATAAAGAGAAATTTCAACTAAATAGAGTTAGGTGACCAGAAGGGGACTTTCACACCCTGGGATATTAGCAGAGCCCAAAAGGAAAAAAAGAGACAGTAAGTCCCCTACATATGAACCTTCAAGTTGGGAATTTTTAAAGATGTAAACGTACATTCCATCAACATCAGGAATGCATGAAACTGCAACTTGCCCTCCATCTCCTATTTCTGATGATCCTTCAGCCCTGTCACCTCCCACCTCCTTTCCCTCCTCCAGTCAGTAACTCTTCTTGCCTGTTCACTTGATCCCAGGCCCTGCATGCCAGCCATTTACTGTACTACTGTGCTTTTCGAGGTATTGTACTGTAAGATTAAAAATATTTTCTTTATTTTTTGTGTCAGTTTGATTTTTATGTACTATTTGAAAAGTATTATCAACCTATTAAAGTACAGTACTATATAACAGATTGTGTCAGCTTGGTACCTAGGCTGACTGTTAGACTTACGAACAAACTGATACACAAATATGTTCTCAGAATGGAACTTGTTCATATGGAGGGGACTTACTGGACTTCTTTACTCCAAGCACTCAGCCAATGAAAAGCCATGGACTTTTGGTTGACTGCAGCCCTCCCAACTTCCTTTTCCACTCTTTTAAAGCATCCTTCTTCCCTTGTCAGGTGGGGACTTACACACTGCTCACCATAATTGCAAACCTCAAATTTCAGTTCTCTGCTGATCCTACATAAACCCATCTTCACTGGAGAAATATCTGGCAGTCTATTTGTTTTAGATAAAGAACTATCTGATAGGAAAACATTTTATTGAAAGCATTTTATCCTTATGAATTTCCTGATTATTAATCAGATGCATTTGTGTAAAATTGTTTTCTTATGCTTTCATTAAAATTTTGTCAAAGTTGGACAATAAATTCAGTAACAAATGACATAACTAACAACAGGAAAGTGCTTCAAAAGTAAAACCAGGCCCTGGAAAAGCAGTACTTTTCAGATAGCATAAAGATTCTTTCTCCGATTTGTGTTTCTGGCTTTTGCTTTGAAATGACTTGATATTGTGTGCTTAGTTCCTCCAGCCATCTGCTTTCCCACTGATTCTGACGTGTCTCTATATCAGAAATAAAGGATTGGTTAAAAATCTTCCCTCCAATGAACCAAATGAGAAATGAATATTTTGAAGAACTGTTTCACATAGGATATGTTTTTGCATGAAGAAAACACCATCTAGAGTTGAATGTAAGACATGTTGTGGGATTGAGAGAAAGTGCCAGGCTCCATTTTCCAAGGTAACCATTCTTCAAAAGAAAGCTAATGGAAATGATAAAATGAAAGGCTAAACAAAATTATGTTTACTGTTGTAACCAGCTACTAGTAAATAGCTGAATTAAAAGAGCATGTGTGAAGATGCTTTTAAAGCAGATTTTCTATTTGGTTATGGAAAGTTGGTCATGTGGATAAGCTTTGAAATCTGATTGATTAAAATTTGTGTTCTGACTCAACCACCTACTCACTAGCTTTATGGCTTACCAAATGAATAACATTTTACTGAAGCTACTTTGAAATTTTTCAAATAAAAAACTGGGGGAGGGAGTTACTAGCATTAAAATTTTGTTCAAAAAACTTTGTATCCTAGCTCCTTCTTGCTTTATTTTTAGATATTCCTGCAAGAACATGATGTAAGAGGTGAGGAAGACATAAAGAGGAATTGCTCTTCCTGAAATGGGATGTAAGAAATTAATAGCAGGTGCCCTGGCATATGAACAAATGGCCCCTGGAGGCCCAGTGCGAAGCAGCTTTTTTACTAAAAGGCTAACTTGCCCATTATTGATTTCCTCCAAGGGAGTTAACACATTTTTACTCCACAGGTATTCCCTTATTCGTGTTGCTGTTATTTTCTTACCTATTTTAAATTTATTTTCCTATGATAAAATTTAGAGGATCGAGCATCCCTTTGCTCAGTAGAATCTCCCATAGTGAAGTGAAAAGCTTTCTGCAGCTCTAAATATCACATGCTCTCCCACCATGATGTTGTTTATTCCTAGATAAAAGTTTGTAGATTATCGTCCTAGCACAATGCAAAGGACCACTGTTTATCTTTATCCCTCCCATTTAGGCTTCCCTGGTGACTCAGACAGTAAAGAATCTGCCTTTAATGCAAGAGATAAATGCTTGAACCCTGGGTTGGGAAGATCCCCTGGAAGATAAAATGGCAACCCACTCCAGTATTATTGCCTGGAGAATTCCATGAATAAAGGAGCCTGGTGGGCTACAGTCCATGGGGTTGCAAAGGGTAGGACATGACTAAGTGACTTTCATGCTTTACATCCCATTTTTATTCTATGACCATACAAAGTGTATCCTTTTAAACAGAAATACTGAAGAATATATTAACATCTGCCAGGATTTTTGCAAGTAGTCAGCTTCATAACTCTATTTGTATCTTAAAAGCATATTTACCAGATGTTATTTATAAACATGGCCATCATTAAACTTCATGAGAAATGATTCCGTAGGATAAATAACATGTTGAAATACATTATTACCATTCCTGTGGAAGGCTTGGGGTCCATTTGAGGTTTCTCAATGGAGAAATTTAGTTATATTTCCTCCAGTGCTTTAACTGCTGCTGCTAGTGTTGTTGCCAGCATCCTGGAGGAAAAATAAATATAGCATTTCAATTATCATTAATGTTTTAATATTGGTAAAGGTCATGATGCATTTTTATATGCTATTAATTGAAATGTTGCAAATGTCTCAGCTTAGGGATTCTCTCTAGAGGTAAATAGGAGCAAAATATAATTCAACAGTTTTTATAATTTAACATTTTACTGTAAACACAACTGCCAATCCAAATAGATGCAATATTAGAACTCTGACAAGAGCTCATATCTTATCAATCTTATTTGTCTAATTAGCCCAAATAGTTATCCAATTCTTTTCTTTTAGGAAAACAGGTGCTTTCATAAACATTAAAAAAAAAAAAGTTTGGTTTATTGATTTTATTTCATTGATTAGAACTTTTATTTTAATAGCCATTTCTTCCCTGGTGGCTTAGAGGGTAAAGCGTCTGCCTGCAATGTGGGAAAACTGGGCTCGATCCCTGGGTCGGGAAGATCTCCTGGAGAAGGAAATGGCAGCCCACTCCAGTATTCTTGCCTGGAGAATCCCATGGACGGAGGAGCCTGGTGGGCTATAGTCCACGGAGTCGCAAACAGTCGGATACGACGGAGCGACTTCACTTTCAGTTTTTCCTCATTTTCAGTATTAACTCAATATGAACAAAATATTTGAGTATAACATTTTCAAGAATTAAAGACAATTAAACTGAGGCAACTCACTGAGGTATTCTTGCCTGAAAAATTCCGTGGACAGAGAATCCCCATGGGACAGCTAGTCGCTCGGACTGACGCAACACAGCACGCACGCATGCCCGGTCGCTCAGTCACGTGGGACTCTGCTCTCTCATGAGCTCTAGCCGCCAGGCGCCCCTGTCCACGGGATTCTCCAGGCAAGAATACTGGAGTGGGTTGCCATGCCCTCCTCTAGGGGATCTTCCTGACCCAGCGATGGAACCCACATCTCTTATGTCTCCTGCACTGCAGGTGGGTTTATCTCTGAGCCTCTGGGAAGCCGGAGAGACTGAGTATACGTGCACGCAAATTGAGGTATTGTTTTTAACACATTATTTTGATAAAACTTGACAGTGACTCATAAAGTAACTCATTCTAAATTATAGGTCCACATGGCAGTAGAAACTTCAGAATGGAGAGTTAAAGAGAGAGAATTCATAATATTGTCACTGTCTTTAGATGGCTGGTTTTATAATTCACCTCCATGTTTGATATTTTTACCTGTATTTTATAATATGTTAAATATGATTCTATTATTCTATGAAAAGGTGGTTTGAGAGCAGTTCTTTTCTGTGAACTTTTTTTTCTAGTCTATAGCAATATTAATACAAAAATTGAAATTAAATATAAGATGTTATTATAGAAATTAAAAGACCCTGATGCTGGGAAAGATCGAAGGCTACAGAAGAAGGGGATGGCAGAGGATGAGATGGGAGATAGCCTCATCGACTCAACAGACATAAATTTGGGCAAACTCTGGGAGATAGTGTTGGACAGGAAAGCCTGGCATGCTGCAGTGCACGGAGTCACAAAGAGTCGGACATGACATAGTGATTGAACAACGGCAACATAAATTTCACAGAATAATTTTTGTCTGTTGACTGTAAATGGACTTGTATTTTTACCCTTTTAATTATCATTTCTCTTGAGATTAATTTTGTTGTATTTTACAAAGATATTGTTCCATGATAGATTAATGATGATGGAAATAAACTTGGTCTTTTACCACCAATGGTTGAAGAAATACTGTCTAGAAGATATTTGAAATGTGAACCAACATAAAGTTAATTTCAATTTCCTTCTATCTGCTGGAAAAATGTCTTAATATGCCAATTTCCTCAGAAGGGTAACAGTCACATCTTCTCTGCCTTTAAATAGATTACAACCAAAAGGAGATCAAGAAGCCTAGGGATCAAGCAAGTCCCTCGGTCACCCTCAGGCAGCAATGCAAAGTGAATTTCCTTAATGGTGATACTTGCTTAAAGAGATCCCTGCCCAGACTGTCGAGTTTATGTTCAAAGTGAAATACAGAAATGACACGTGGAGTGTCAACCCAAGGCAGTTGCAGAACAAAGACAGACCTCTCGAATTTAAGGCTTTCTTCGTTTTTGTTTTCTTGGGTGCTGATGCTAATACAATATCCCTTGTATTTCTCTAGACTGTCTTTAGTACACAAACATTCATTCAGTTAACTGACCTGGCAAAAAAGTAAGGAAAGTACGCTACCAGTTGGCTTTGGTGGAGCAGTCATTCTGCCATTTACTGAAGAAAACTTGAAGGGGTCAAATATGACTCAGAATTCCAGGTATGAGACTGAATTACCCTAGCTGCCTTAACCTGCAAAATATTATTGGTCAGCAGATAAATAAAGGAACGTCAGGAGTAAGGTGACAGGTATGTGAGAGACTATCTGGAAAACACAGAATAAAATTATTAAATATCTTATTTAGTTTCAATCTCATTTCCCCTTCAATCTATTTACCAAAACAGGTAAAAACAATCTGCTCACAAGATTCTTTCTTCTTTTAAGGACTATAGCTTTTTGAATTAAGCTTAAGTCTTTGATATGAGATATAAGTCCCTTAACTGGGTTCCTGTCAATCTCCCCCACCGTCTCCTTCACTCCCCTCCATACAACCTGTCATCGCCTCTCCTTCCCCTTCTCACTATGTACACATCTTTGCTTTGAACTTTATTAACTATTTGCACCTCCAGAATAATACATGCCTTCTTATTGACTGGGTTTTGGTACCTTACCAATTTTTATTTTTTGCTCATGTGTATGTCCCTTGTGAGTAGGCATGTCCTGCTTCATATCTTCTGTATTCTATGATCTTGGCTTGAGAAATTACTTTTTTTCTAGCATATTTTGGGTCCCACAACAAGGTGGAATTACATGGTGAGTTATAAAACCTTGCCTGTTGTTCTTCTCCACATTTTATTGCAAAATTTAGCCAAATAGCCAAGGTTATTGGGTTAAGAAGGGATCTCAAGAAAGGGAGGCAACAGCTATTTGTAAACAATACTGCAATCGATCATATCATCCTTCAATATTTAATGTTCTGCTTTAACACTGTCTGCTTGCCTCTGTCATACCCTCTGAGTCTATAATGGACATATCAGTGTCTGTTTCTTTCCTGTTAGCTTGGAGATGATTACAAATCTGACTGTGTATTTTGATAATTGGTATACATTCAGCACTCAAAATATCTATAAGTGAAGGAGAGAAGTAAAGAAGGAAGGGAGGAGGAAAGATAGGTTAGGAATAGAAATAACTGTAATATATTTGTAGCATGTATCCCATTTAAGGGAAAAGTCAGGCTTCTACAAATCAACAGCTTATTTATTGATTATTTGGAGAAACAGAACATATAAATATCTGAAAATATATGTTGAATTTAAATATTAGACTTAGGATGTTTTTGTCATGTAATTTTTAAAAGACTCAATTTCCTTTGAGGACCAGTGGAGTCTTTATTTTCTCTCTCAATCTCTCTCTCTCTCCTATTCTCTCTCGATGGGTAATATAATATATTTAAAAGTATTGTCTTTGGAATGAATTGGCACTAATTTTATATATATATATATTTATATTATATATTTATAATATATTATAAAATATAAATATATATAATAATATATATATCCACTATATTCACCTGTTATTCTCTAATATTAAGGTGATTAGCCATATATATTATATATGTTTAAATATATTTTAAATATATAAAATATAAATATATCATAAATATATAAACATATTTTAATATATTTACGTATATTATATACATATCCACTATATTCACCTGTTGTTCTCTTTAATATTAAGGTGAAGGAAATGGCAATCCACTCCAGTATTCTTGCCTGGAGAATCCCAGGGACAGAGGAGCCTGGTGGGCTGCTGTCTATGGCGTCACACAGGGTCAGACACAACTGAAGTGACTTAGTAGCACCAGCCTTTTATATATATATATATATATAATATAATGTATGTATATATAAATACATATATATATATATACCATATTCACTTGTTATAAATAATTTTTTATCCTGGTTTCTGAAATTCTGTGACTATTTGACTAAATTTCCTCTTTTTTTTTTTCTTCTCTGCACCAGAAATTGTTTATTATGTCCAAGCTTCCTCTTTCATCCCCTTTGTTTCAAAAACACATCTCTACTTCAGAAAGCTAACTCCTCTATCAGGTCAACTGAAAAAAAATTTTCCTCTGCAGCTTCCCTCCATCAATTATTGTCTCTATTTTCTGTCTTTAATTTTATGCTTTCTGCTCTGTCATCTATGAACACACGTACACAGTTTTCCATTTAAGTAACAAACAAATGGATCAAGCTCTCTCAGATTTTGCATCCAACAAAAATAAAATTTATCTCACATATTATAAAAGCAAAATGTATGTGAATCTCCTCCATAGTCAAAATATCCACTTATTTATGTGCTTCTTCTCTAACTAGGTTTTTTCCTACTTCTCTAAGATACTAACAAAATTAGCAAGCTTAATAACAACTAATTTTTTTTACTTCCATTTTCAACCTCCTTAAATTCTAGAGTGTAAGGCTATATGCACTCTTCTGCCCTGTCCATGAGAAACTTCTTATGATGGAAAAAGTTAACAGATTTTTTTTTTTTTAAATTTTGGAGAATCTTTAAAAAATATAGGAACTGGAAAACTGACTTGGTATCTCATTTATGCTCCAGTAGTGACCCTATGTTGATTGTTTTTATTCTCTGATAAGAACAGGTAATAGTAATACTCTTACTCAATATTTGCTCAAATTGTATTCCTGTACTTCTATGGTACTTTATGTAATGATAACATTTAATAGTACATGCTAAGTCACTTCAGTCGTGTCTGACTCTTTGTGACCCTATACTGTAACCTGCCAGGCTCCTCTGTCCATGGGCTTCTCCAGGCAAGAATGGGTTGCCATTTCCTTCTCCAGGGAAACTTCCCACCCAAGGACTGAACCCAGGTCTCTTATGTCTCCTGCATTGGCAGTCATTTTCTTTACCTCTAGTGCCACCTGGGAAGCCCCAAATTTAATAGAGTTTATAATTTAAATGATGTCTTTCATTCTGGTACTCTGAGAATAGCTTGTAATGGGATGGTCCTATTTTTATTTCTCATATATTAAGGAAAAATATAATAAATATGAATAAATAAACTCTAAGTATATTTAAGTAATGCTTATTTCAAATTTCATTCTTTTTCATTAGAATTAGAATCTAGTACTAATATACTCAATAAGTTGCATAACATTGAGCCTTTAGTTTTGTTTGACATCTTCTAAACTCTTTTTGGAACTTCCCTGGTGGCTCAGATGGTAAAGCGTCTGCCTACAATGTGGGAGACCCAGGTTCGATCCCTGGGTTGGGAAGATCGCCTGGAGAAGGAAATGGCAACCCACTCCAGTATTCTTGCCTGGAAAATCCCATGGACGGAGGAGCCTGGTAGGCTACAGTCCTTGGGATCGCAAAGAGTTGGACACAACTGAGAGAATTCACACCCAAACTCTTTTTATTTTCTATGTATGTACCACTTACACACAAAGTATGCTGCATATGTAGAAAGGTGGAGGAAGAGATAAATTGGTAGAGATTAATGACAGATGAATACAATTGGAAGGAATAATGAGTGAATAAATGGATATATTTACAATAATGCAATACAACGGCATTTGTTGATGCATCTGCATATCCCATTTCTTTTCTTCACAAAACTAGTTAGATTTTCCTTTGGAGAGGCAAGTGCTTTAGCTATTGAGTTTTTATTCTATTTCAAGCTCCAAGGGAAGGCCATCATTGGCTTAAACTAATCAGAGTAATCCTATTGTTGCTGTTCTTCTTAATGTTTGTCACTGTGATTATTCCAGGGCTGGCAATAATTTAAAACTAAGACAAGCTAACAGATGGCATTCCATCAGCCCCAGTGTTTGGTTCAGGGGGCCTAAGTTAGTCCAACTGGAAGGAAGCCAAAATTTCTCTTAAATAATTGCAAACTTGATACAATGCCTTCTCTTACATATATATATATATAATAAATGCATTATATATATATAATAAATGCTCTCCAAATGGAGAGCCATCTGGCCAACATGAGGAAAAATAAGCTAAGGATGAAACCAACATACTGAGGAAAACAGAGCTAAAAGAATCACAAACAACTGTATATGCACCCTTAAATATATCATTAACCTGTGGATCAAAGCATTTATTATCTAGCTCTAGATTTTTCAGTTAGAGAGCCAATTAAGTCTCCTTATTACTTAAATGAGTTAGTTGAATTTTGTGTTATTTTTCTCTAATTTGTATTCTAAATATTCTAAATAATATAGATAGATGAAGATGGATAAATAGGTAAAGAAATAGATATATACATAGATGATAGTCTGATAGATAGGTAGGAGATAGATGGGGTACACATATCATGACAAAGGATAAAGAAATAGGTGTATTTGCCCTTAGAATAAAATGAGATAGCTCACTGGAATGAAATTTATCTATGTGATCTATGAAAAATCTATATTATTTACTGGTAGCCAGAATAATTTCATTTTAAAATGTTGAAAACAACTAAATTTTTATATATGACCATTTTGATTATCAAAACAGTTTATATAGGTAACAGTTGATGATCAACCTTTCAATGCAATGATTAAAAGAAAACAATGATCATATGTTAGTTGATCCACTTCAGTTGCATATTATTCTGAAATTTTACTTTTTATGAAACAACAAAAAAGTTTTTAATTTTATGACCTCTAAAGACAGCAAAAGGAAATGTTTACTTTGTAGAGGTTAAACTAAGAGTAGTCTCTTAGTTTAGTGTTAAGCTAGCAAATTGTCACTTGAATTAGAATGCCTAAAGAATAAAATTCAATTCATAAAATTTTCCAATCAAAATTTGAGCAAGATTTTTTTTTCCCCAATATAATAATGGCATTATTCATGGTGTAGTAAAACAGTTTATACAGGTTCAAAAGAATAGGGTTGAGTTCTTGCTCTACCATTTAACCACAGTCTTACGCAAGAGACACAGATTGAGTCCCTCAGTCGAGAAGATCCCCTGAACTAGGAAATGGCAATGCACTCCAGGATTCTTGCCTGGAAAATTCCATGGACAGAGGAGCCTGGCGGGCAACAGTTCATGGAATCGCACAGTCGGAAATGAATGAAAGAGTGAGCATGCAAGCAATCTTAAGCAAGCTGTTGATGCTGCTGCTGCTAAGTCGCTTCAGTCCTGTCAGACTCTGTGCAAGCCTATGGACTGCTACTGCACAACTGGACTCATCTTATACACTAGCAAAGTAATGCTCGGAATTCTCCAAGCTAGGCTTCAACAGTACCTGAACCGAGAATTCCCAGATGTTCAAGCTGGATTTAGAAAATGCAGAGGAACCAGAGATCAAACTGCCAACATCCACTGGATCAAAGAAAAAGCAAGAGAATTCCAGAAAAACATCTACTTATGCTTTATTGACTACGCTAAAGCCTCTGACTGTGTGGATCACAACAAACTGTGGAAAATTCTTCAAGAGATGGGAATACCAGAACACCTTACCTGGCTCCTGAGAAATCTGTATGCAGGTCAAGAAGCAACAGTTAGACTGGACATGGAACAACAGACTTTTCCCAAATTGGGAAATGAGTACATCAAGGCTGTATATTGTCACCCTGCTTCTTTAACTTATATGCAGAGTACATGATGCAAAATGACATACTGGATGAAGCACAAGATAGAATTAAGATTGCAGACAGAAATATCAATAACCTCAGATATACAGATGACACCACCCTTATGGCAGAAAGCGAAGAAGAGCTAAAGAGCCTCTTGATGAAAGTGAAAGAGGAGAGTGAAAAAGTTGGCTTAAAGCTCAACATTAAGAAAATGAAGATCATGGCTTCCGGTATCATCACTTCATGGCAAATAGATGGGGAAACAATGGAAACAGTGAGAGACTTTATTTCCTTTATTTTCTTTTCCCAAATCACTGCAGATGGTGACTGCAGCCATGAAATTAAAAGACACTCCTTGGAAGAAATGCTATGACAACCTTAGACAGCATATTAAAAAGCAGAGACATTGCTTTACTGACAAAGGTTTGTGTAGTCAAAACTATGATTTTTCCATTAGTCAGGTATGGATGTGAGAGCTGGACCATAAAGAAAGCTGAGTGCCAGAGAATTGATGGCTTTGAACTGTGGTGTTGGAGAAGACTCTTCAGAGTCCCTTGGACTACAAGGAGATCAAACCAATCCATCCTAAGGAAATCAGTCTTGAATATTCATGAAAGAACTGATGTTGAAACTGAAGCTCCAATACTTTGGCTACCTGATGCAGAAAAACTGACTCATTGGAAAAGATCCTGATTCTGGGAGAGATTGAAGGCAGAAGGAGAAGGGGATGACAGAGGATGAGATGGCTGGATGTCACCCCTAACTTGGTGGACATGAGTTTGAGCATGCTCTTGGAATTGGTGATGGACAGCAAAACCTGGTGAGCTGCAGTCCATGGGGTCGAAAAGAGTCAAATATGACTAAGTCACTGAACTGAACTGACTGATGGACTGCAGGCTGCCAGGTTCGTCTGTCCATGGAATTCTCTAGGCAAGATTACTGGAGTGGGTTGTTATGCCCTCCTCCAGGGGATCTTCCTGACCCTGAACCTGTGTCTCCTGCATTGCAGGCAGATTCTTTACCACTGAGCCACCAGGGAAGCACAAGCAAGCTATTAAATGTCTGTAAATTCCATAGGTATTATTGTTAATCAGCATTGAACAGTGATTGTATAGTGTATATATGTGAAAATATATATATGCATATAAACTAATGTTAACCAACATTGAGTCCTGATATAAAGATATATATTGTGCATACATATTTATTAAATAAACATTGTACATTATGTAAAATAATTTAGTAGATAAGCCTTTCATCATTTAGATAAATTCCCTGTGGTATAATAATTATCTTGCCAAATTGTTAATGTTCCTTATATTTGGAGATTGTGGCTTTATTTCTACAAGTGGCATTTCTAAAGTGAGCCAGTCACCTTGCAAATACATTCATTGATGAAAAGTAAAACTTAATTTTAAAAAATTAAATATATATTTATTTATTTTGCTGCCTCATGTCTTAGTTGTAGCATACAGGAGTTTTAGTTGCAGCCTGTTAGCTCCAAGTTGTGGCATGTAGATCTAGTTCCCTGCTCAGGCATTGAGCACAGGCTCCCTACGCTGGGACTATTAAGCCTTAGCCACTGGACCACCAGGGAGTCAGAAAAGTAAAACTTTATGATAGAGAATAGAAAAATCAGGACTTCCGTAGTGGTCCAGTGGTTAAGACTCTGCACTCCCAATTCAAGGGGCCCAGGAATGATCTCTGGGGTCAAGGAACTAAGATCCTGCATGCCACATGGTACAGCCAAAAAAAAAAAAGAATAAAGGGATTTGAGTGAAATATTTGGTTTAGCCCCTTCTCAATTCCCAAATGACTCTTGTTATGCTTATCACACTGTATAACCTTATGGAGTGTCATTTATCTTACCTATAAAATAGGGATGTGTTTAGTCAATCAGTTCCATCTGACTCTTTGCGACCCTATGGACAGTAGCCTGCCAGGTTCCTCTGTCCGTGGGATTTTCTAAGCAAGAATACTGAAGTGGGTGGCATTTCCTTCTCCAGATCTTTCCAACCCAAGGATAGAACTCAGGTCTCCCACTTTGCCGGTGAATTCTTTACTGTCCAGGCACCAGGGAAGCCCATATAATAGGGATAATAAGCCCATACAACTCAGAGATGTTCATAATGAATTATTTTACACGTTTTAGAAGCACTTTTGAATTTCAAAGGCAGCACATAAAAGATTATTACCAGGAACTATGTACATCTGTGATGGAAAAGATCCTAATTAGTGAAAAAGTAACTGGAGTATTCGATGTAGTAGTGGTACATATTAGTTTAAATTTAGAGGGTTGTTGTTGTTTTTTTTAATATGCCTACAGTGTTTCTGTTGCATATAATATTTTCTCATAGTAAGAGGATATACTCTAATACAAATAGAACTTGAGAAAGTCCAAAATAAGGGAAAATAAAGTTTTTCTTAATGCCCAAAAACAGATCTTTAAGAAACCATGTGCACATAAAACTTTTCATCTAAAGATTAAAGACTCTATTATGTAATTTCATTTGAGAAGCTACAGTATATATATATATTTAAAGAATGTCCAGTAATCTGTTGCGATTCCAATATACCCCATCATCAATATTTTCTCTAAGTCTATGACTGAGGAACTTATTTCAAGAATTAAGTAAACAATACAGGGTTTTGTGTTCAGTCACTAAATCGTGTCTCACTCTTTGCTTCTCTATTGACTGCAGCACACCAGACTTCCCTGTTCTTCACCGTCTCCTGGAGTTTGCTGAAACTCAAGCCCATTGAATTGGTGATGCCATCCAAACATCTCATCCTCTGTCACCCCCTTCTCCTTCTGCCCTCAATCTTTCCCAACATCAGGGTCTTTTCCATCGAGTTGGCTCTTCGCATCAGGTCACCAAAGTATTGGAGCTTCAACATCAGTCCTTCTAATGAATATTCAGGGTTGATTTTCTTTAGGATTGACTGGTTTGGTCTCCTTGCTGTCCAAGGGACTCTCAAGAGCCTTCTCCAGCACCACAGTTTGAAAGCATCAATTCTTCAGCCCTCAGCCCTCTTTTGGAGAAGGCAATGGCACCCCACTCCAGTACCCTTGCCTGGAAAATCCCATGGACAGAGGAACCTGGTAGGCTGCAGTCCATGGGGTTGCTAAGAGTCGTACATGACTGAGCGGCTTCACTTTCACTTTTCACTTTAATGTACTGGAGAAGGAAATGGCAACCCACTCCAGTGTTCTTGCCTGGAGAATCCCAGGGACGGCAGAGCCTGGTGGGCTGCTGTCTATGGGGTCTTACAGAGTCGGACATGATTGAAGTGACTTAGCAGCAGCAGCAGCCCTCTTTATGGTTCAACTCTCACATCTATATATGACTATAGGAAAAACCATAGCTTTGACTATAGGGACCTTTGTCAGCACAGTGATGTCTCTGCTTTTTGATACGCTGTCTAGGCTAGGCTTGTCATAGATTATTTTTGAAGGAGCAAGTGACTTTTAATTTCATGGCTTCAGTCATAGGCAACAGTGATTGGAGCCGAAGAAAATAAAAAGTGTCCCTGTTTCTGAAACCGTTTACCTCTGATTGGGACTTGAAACCATGTGCTGGGACTCAAACCCACATAGGGCAAGTACAATGGCTGTGAAATGTAGCCTGGTTAGGTTTTATGGACTGGGTAATTTCATAGCTAATAAATGGGAGGATTATTTCAATTATTTTGGGAAGGGGTGGAGATTTCCATGAATGGGCCACCTCTCACTTTTTGGTCTTCTAACCATGGTACCTTGGAACTGTCATGATGCCTCTGGATGTGTTATTTAGCTTGCCAATTGAGGATCAAGGTCTAGTGGAAGTTGACTTGTCTGCAATCTTGGATCCATTTGATTCTAATTGATTTATGTTGCATTCTTGGGGTATGTCATTCTTTCCAAAGTCGTGCTCTCCCCTTCCCCTCCAATTTCACTTCCACTTTTCCCCATCTATTTGCCATAAAGTGATGGGCCCAGATGCCATGATCTTACTCTTTCGTATGTTAGGTTTTAAGCCAGCTTTTTCACTCTACTCCTTCACACTCATCAAGAAGCTCTTCAGTTTCTCCTTGCTTTCTACCATCAGAGTGGTATCATCTGTATATCTGAGGTTGTTGATATTTCTCCCATCAATTTTGATTCCAGCTTAGGATTCATCCAGCCTGGCATTTTGTATTTGCATATAAGTTAAATAAGCAAGGTGACAATATACAGCCTTAATGATGGGAAAAATGTGCATCACATTGAATCAAGAATGCAGGAACATAGACCAATAGTATTCCCTACCCCAGGGGATTCATTTGAAAAAAAAAATGATGTGGGTATGATTAAAATCAATATTATGAACTCTATAATTTCTAAGTTTTTTTCTTAACTCCAAATTCAGGCTCATTTACCCAGCTCTCGAATAGACATCTTCACATTGATATTTCAAAGCTACTGAAAATGAAACTTCATAACTTTCAGATCCGTTCTTGCTCCCTAGAACTGCCATTTCCTTGATTTCTCTCTCAGTAAATGTGTCAATTATGTAAGAAGCCTGAATATTAGTTTCTTTCTTCTTACTCTGGCTTCCCAGATTTTGCTAGTGGTAAAAAACCTGCCTGCCAATGCAAAAGATGTAAGAGATATGGGTTCAATACGTGGGTCAGGAAGATACCCTAGGGAAGATAATGGCA
The DNA here is from genome assembly GCA_006410635.1 of Cephalophus harveyi. NCBI lineage: Eukaryota > Metazoa > Chordata > Mammalia > Artiodactyla > Bovidae > Cephalophus > Cephalophus harveyi. Next base: position 568,222 of record SJYT01063232.1, on the reverse strand, counting down.
ACCCACTCCAGTATTCTTTTTTTTTTTTAATTTATTTATTTTTTATTGAAAGATAATTGCTCTACAGAATTTTGCTGTTTTCTATCAAACCTCAACATGAATCAGCCATAGGTATACACATATCCCCACCCTTTTGAAACTCCCTCCCATTGCCCTCCCCAAACTCTGTATCAGGTTGCCACAGAGCCCCTGTTTGAGTTTCCTGAGCCATACAACAAATTCCTGTTGGCTATCTATTTTACATATGGCACTCATCTCACATGCTACTAAAGTAATGCTCAAAATTCTCCAAGCCAGGCTTCAGCAATACGTGAACCATGAACTCCCTGATGTTCAAGCTGGTTTTAGAAAAGGCAGAGGAACTAGAGATCAAATTGCCAACATCCGCTGGATCATGGAAAAAGCAAGAGAGTTCCAGAAAAACATCTACTTCTTTTTTATTGACTATACCAAAGCCTTTGATTGTGTGGATCACAATAAACGGTGGAAAATTCTGAAAGAGATGGGAATACCAGACCACCTAACCTGCCTCTTGAGAAATCTGTATGCAGGTCAGGAAGCAACAGTTAGAACTGGACATGGAACAACAGACTGGTTCCAAATAGGAAAAGGAGTACGTCAAGGCTGTATATTGTCACCCTGCTTATTTAACTTATATGCAGAGTACATCATGAGAAATGCTGGACTGGAAGAAGCACAAGCTGGAATCAAGATTGCCTGGAGAAATATCAAGAACCTCAGATATGCAGATGACACCACCCTTATGGCAGAAAGTGAAGAGGAGCTAAAAAGCCTCTTGATGAAAGTGAAAGAGGAGAGCGAAAAAGTTGGCTTAAAGCTCAACATTCAGAAAACGAAGATCATGGCATCTGGTCCCATCACTTCATGGGAAATGGATGGGGAAACAGTGGAAACAGTGTCAGGCTTTATTTTGGGGGGCTCCAAAATCACTGCAGATGGTGACTGCAGCCATGAAATTAGAAGACGCTTACTCCTTGGAAGAAAAGTTATGACCAACCTAGACAGTATATTCAAAAGCAGAGACATTACTTTGTAGACTAAGGTCTGTCTAGTCAAGGCTATGGTTTTTCCTGTGGTCATGTATGGATGTGAGAGTTGGACTGTGAAGAAGGCTGAGTGCCAAAGAATTGATGCTTGAACTGTGGTGTTGGAGAAGACTCTTGAGAGTCCCTTGGACTGCAAGGAGATCCAACCAGTCCATTCTGAAGGAGATCAACCTTGGGATTTCTTTGGAAAGAATGATGCTAAAGCTGAAACTCCAGTACTTTGGCCACCTCATGCCAAAGACTCTGATGCTGGGAGGGATTGGGGGCATGAGGAGAAGGGGACGACCGAGGATGAGATGGCTGGATGGCATCACGGACTCGATGGACGTGAGTCTGAGTGAACTCTGGGAGATGGTGATGAACAGGGAGGCCTGGCGTGCTGCGATTCATGGGGTCGCAAAGAGTCGGACACGACTGAGCGACTGAACTGAGCTGATGTCCACTACTCTCAACCTTCACTGCCAAGTCCCTAAATCAGACCTCTTTCATTCCTTCCCTATTTTCCTTCAATAGTATTTCTCTTCAGCTCTGTGGCCCTATTTGAATTAAAATGGCCTTCCTAAAATGTAAATCTCATCCCATCCTTCACCTGCCCATCATTAGTTCCTATTGCTTTTAAGAAAAGTGCAGACAAGTGACTTCCCTGTATGCGATAGCCAAATATATTTTTCTCTTCAGTTATGGTGAGTTGAAACCGCATGGAATGAAATCCTTATAGGTTGTGACTGAGTCTTAGTAAGGCTGATTCCCAGAGATAGCCTTTTAACACCTATAGTTTTGGTTTCCAAAAAAGAGTTGTATCTTGCAGAAAATCTAAGAGAGTTCCTAAAATCTATACCACAGCAGAAGCAGAAATTCTGTTTGAAAAGTATATGTAAAAAAATATTTCCTGAGAATTCTTCTGAGCTTCCAATTCTAAACCATGGGGCTGTTTCATTTAATACTTCTGACTAAGCAGACTTTAGTTATAAAGGAATGTCATAAGAAATCATTAAATCTTTGTTTGCTGCAATTCCATATAGGATAAGCCAAGAACACTAACTGCTCAGGAAAAAAATAATGGAAAAAGACTTGAAGCAACTAATTAGCATAAATTATTAAACTACTATCATCTAAAGTAGCAGTTATTATGAAAATTTTTATTTATTAATTGAATAAAAATATTTCCATGAAGATGCATAGTCTAAATTATTATATTCTGCTCATATTTATAAAATTCAATGTTTTATGCTTTTCCTAAAACTGATAGTTTTAAGAAGTAAAGCATTTCAGAAAATATTAGTGATTAGCATGGACATACTCTCTGTTAAAGGTAAAATTTGCATTCAAAAATATTTTTTAAATCTTCAGACTTGATAATGCACACCAAAGAAATTATGAAGTCTAAAGAATATAAAAATCAGAAATGTTAATTAGAGCTAATTTAAATCTATGAGAGAAAATTAGTTTGTCTTGAATAAATAAGAAGAAAAATGGGTCAAATTGACTTTTATATTACTGATTGGTTCTCTAAACTTTGAAACTCAATTTTGAAAGGATGGCCTGGCAATTCTTCTGCATACCAGATACTATACTACTGAGGGACTCTCCTCTTTCTTCATGCCCCTTAGTAAACTGTATGCTTGTAGCATACACAAGAAAATCATTTACCTTCTCTCTCCATTTCTTTTCTTCCTCCAGAGAGTATAATGGTAACGTACTTATGGTATAGTGCCATATAGTAACAGGTGTCACAAAAAAGAAGGCTAGTGTTTAGCCTTTTTTTCTTTTTTTTTTTCCCTATAAGCTATGGAAGACTAAGTCTGCTAGAAATAATACCTATTTAATAAAGAGATCCTTACACACTGGCAACAGAAGGTAACTCTATGGCCAGCCTGTGCAAATTGAGTCTTAAAATATATACATATTCCAAATGGTGCGATTTTGAGTAACTGAAATTGTATTGCTTCAGGCAAAGTACTTACAGGCTTAAAGCCAGACTAACTGGCAGACTGTGGTGAAAATTAAATTTATATTGAATTAAATCTACTTTCTTTTAATTTCAGTTATCATAAAGCATACAACATGAAGAAGTTGAAAAATAGCTGAAGGGTTTATGACCGAAAAAAAGAAAAACAACTTCACTGTTTCACATTTACTAGCTATTAAGATGGCTGTGTGAATAATGAAATCGACAAGTCAATTTTCCACTACCACCATAGATTGAGGAAATTTGTGACCTGGGTTAATAAAAAAATCATGAAGTTGCACAAAAAGTTTAATATTTTTAATTTAAGAAAAATACCAAATTGCAATTTCTGGTTTATAGCTCTATTTGTTAATTACAGAGAAGTTAAATAATGTGGCATTTTTAAAGAAGAAAATTAAAGTTGCCCACTATCTAACAAATCCAGAAATTACTTTCTTTAAAGTTTGGATTTTGTTCTATACAAATTGACTCAAAATTGCATTCCAATTTGATTCTATATGAATGAATTCAAATTAAAAGTGGGTTATGATATATGTATTATTTTATTAAATCTTTAAATTGCAAACACAAACTTAGCATTTGTATGTTAAAAACTA